>SJYA01000947.1:402391-478042 GCA_006410615.1 Neotragus moschatus
GTTTCCAAATCATACAAATCATTCAGATATACTAAATTTTTTAATATTACTTCATTTTCTTATTTCATTTTCATTTTAATATTAAACCAAGGCAAATAATTATTCATAGAAATAACAGAAGTTTTAAAGAAAAGTAGCAATGTTTTAACACATTAAGTGGATTGTTAAGCACCTGATGCCAGATCTACTGAAATTCTAAAAAAACTAAATTTCATTTAATTGTCAAATGTAATACTTTAGCACATTCATTGCTCTACACTACTTAGAGACTCCCTTCCAACTCATAACAAAAAACATTAATATTTCTGTTGTAAATTTTGAAAATATTTATTTTATTTTTTTTAATTTAATAAATAAAAATAATAAACCAAATATAGACTGATGATTCATTTTCCACACGATAGCACACATGTTTCAGTGCCATTCTCCCAAACCTTCCCCCCCTCTCCCTCTCCCTCAAATTCCAAAAGTCCATTCCATGCATCTGTGTCTCTTTTGCTGTCTCGNCTTCCCTGGTGGCTCAGATGGTAAAGCGTCTGCCTGCAATGCAGAAGACACAGGTTCAGTTCCTGGGTCAGGAAGATTCCCTGGAGAAGGAAATGGCAATCCACTCCAGCACTCTTGCCTGGAAAATCCCATGGACGGAGGAGCCTGATAGGCTACAGTCCATGGGGTCACAAAGAATCAGACACAACTGAGCAAGTTCACTTTAATATCACTTTAATATTTTTTGCTATTTAATAATAGAAAAAAAAACTACAGAAGTTAGGCAGAGAGTTACCATATCCCAACATAATAAAGACCACATATGACAAGCCCACCACTAACATCACACTCAACAAAAATTTGAAAGTATTTCCTCTAAGATCAGGAATAAGACAAAAATCTCAACTTTTGCTACTTTTATTCAACAAATTATAGTTTTATTGTAATAATTTATTTGATATTCTTGTTCTGCAGTTTCTGGGTTGTCTACTCTGTGGCTCTAGAGTGGGGCTAATGGCAGCCTCCTCCAAGATGGCTTATGCCACACGCCATGTGTCCAAGGTCTGCTGCAGCGAAATGCTCTGTCCCCGTGGCAGGCCACTCCTGACCTGTGCATCTACAGGAGACACTCAAACACTTACTCAGTGTCTGCAGGGACTCTGGGTCCTGGTGTGCACAAATACTTGAGAAAAGAAGAGAAGTGAAAGACAAAGGAGAAAGGGAAAGATATACCCATCTGAATGTAGAGTTCCAAAGAATAGCAAGGATAGATAAGAAAGTCTTCTTCGGTTATTAAATAAAACAAATAGAGGAATACCATAGAATTGGAAAGACTAGAGATCGCTTCAAGAAAATTTGAGATACCAAGGGAAAATTTCATGCAAAGATGGGCACAATAAAGGACAGAAACAGTATGGACCTAACAGAAGCAGAAGATATTAAGAAGTGGTGGCAAGAATAAACATAAGAAATATATATATATATATATATATATATATATATAAAACCCTTATGATCACACCCATAATGGTGTGATCACTAACCTAGAGCCAGATCTCCTGGAATGCTAAGTCAAGTGGGCCTTAGGAAGCAGCACTACCAACAAAGCTAGTGGAGGTGATAGAATTCCAGTTGAGCTATTTTAAATCCTAAAAGATGATGCTGTGAAAGTGCTACACTTAATATGCCAGCAAATTTGGAATGGGATGGTACTGGCACAAAAACAGATACATAAATCAGTGGGACAGAACAACTAGCCTAGAAAGAAAACTCACACACTTATGGTCAATTAATCTATGACAAGGGGTATACAATGGAGAAAAGACAATCTCTTCATTAGGTGGTGCTAGGAAAACAAGACAGTTACATGTAAAAGAATGAAATCAGAACATTCCCTAATTTCATATACAAAAATAAACTCAAAATGCATTAAAGACCTAGATGTAAGACTGGAAAGCCTAAAACTTCTAGAAGAGAACATAGGTCAAACACTCTTTGAGATAAATCTTAACAATATTTTTTGTATATATCTTCCCAGCTAAGGGAAACAAAACCAAAAATAATCAAATGAGACTATATCAAACTAAAAGATTTTTCACAGCAAAGGAAATCATCAACAGGACAAAAAAGTCTACTGAATTGAATAAAATATTTGAAATGGTATATCCAATAGTAGCTGATATTTAAAAGATATACAGAACTCAATCTCAAGAAAAGTAATATTTCAATTAAAAAATGGGCAGAGGACCTGAGTAGACATTCTTTGAAAGAAGATATCCAGATGGCCTACAGGCACAGGAAAAGATGCTCAACATCATTAATCATCAGAGAAATGAAAATTAAGGCCATAATGAGATATAACCTCATACCTTTAAGAATGGCTATCATCAAAAAGACCACAAATAGGAAATGTTGGCTAGAATGTGGAGAAAAGGAAAACCTAGATCACTGTTGTTTGGAATACGAACTGGTATAGACATGATAGAGAAGAGAATGGAGGCTTACCCACAAACTGAAAATTGAAATTCCATATGACCCAGCATTTCCACTCATGGGTATCTAACACCAAAAATGAGAACATTAATTTGAAAATATATATGCACCATAATGTTCATAGCATCATTATTTATAACTGTCAAATATGGAAATATGGGAGCAACCTAATGGTCCATTAACAAACACATGGATAAAGATCTGATGTGCATATATGTGTGTGTGGGTAATGGGATACTTACTAAGCCATAGGGAAGAGCAAAGTTTAATGATTTGCAATCACATGGATGGACTTAGATGGTATATATGCTAAGTGAAATAAGCCAAAGAAAGAGAAATAATGTATGGAATCAATACTGTGTGGAATGTAAAATAATAAACAAGCTAGTGAATATAACAACAACAACAAAAAAAAAACAGACTCACAGATATAGAGAACAAAATAGTGGTTATGGATGGGGACAGAGAAAGTGGAACAGACGTGATAGAGATAGAAGATTAAGAGGTACAAACTACTATGTATAAAACAAATAAGCTACAAGGATATAAATATAGGGAATACAAGCAATATTTTAGAATGATTATACACAAAAGTGTTATTCACTTAGTCCTACTTGACTCTGTGACCCCATGGACTGCTGCCTACTACGCTCCTCTCTCCATGGAATTCTCCAGGCAAAAATTCTGGAATGGGTAACCATTCCCTTCTCCAGGGGATTGTCCCAACCCAGGATCGAACCCTGGTCTCCTGCATTGCAGGTGGATTCTTGACTGTCTGAGCCACAAGAATATATAGTATAGCAAAGGGAATATAGTCAGTATTTTATAATGATTATACACAGAATATGAACTTAAAATTTGTGAATCACTATGTTGTACGCCTGAAACATATAATATTGTTAAACATCTGTACCTCAATAAAAAAGGAAAAATAAAGGGGAAACAAATACATGCTGTTTTCATATATATGAGAACATATTCATTATTATAAATGTATTCATATACAAATGTATATGGTTTACATATATTTTATATATGTATATATACACAAGTATATATGTATATGAACATGAGTATGTGCTCAGTCGTATCTGATTCTTTGAGACCCATGGACTGCAAGCTTGCCAGGCTCCTCTGTCCATGGAATTTTCTAGGCAAGAATACTGGAGTGGGTTTCCATTTTCTACTCCAATATGTGTATGTAAACCCATTATATATATACATATAGTGAAAGATTTTAATGTCTCTCACTTTTTTAAAGATCAGTCAGACAAGATATAACTCAGCTTGAATGAACAGATATATCATAAAATTTAAGTCCTACAAAGAAAAGTTTTATTTGGCGTCACCTAATTATTAATATAGTATATATCAAGTCTCTTGGAAAGACTGAAGCCTTAACTGTAGAAATAACATAAGCCATATTGTATAAAAATAAAGCAGTAAAATTGGAATTAACCAAAAAACAATATACCCAAACCATTTTAACTACTAGAAATGGTGAAAATAACACTTCTGTAAGTGACTCTACAGTTTAAGAAAGTATAACTACTGTAGTAGTTATACTACACTACTTTTAAAAATGTGATAGAGACTGCTACCTAGAAAATAACTGAATTCAAGCTATACAAATGGAGAAACCAGTGTATGCTTACAAATTTCATTACAGAGGATGGAATTATGGACATTAACAAACACAAATCATTATACTCAAAGAAAAAAGGAAAATATATAAACAGGCCTAGAGCTAAATTAAAATAATTCTTAATAGGTTATTTTTAAGATTTAGTTTATTTTAAAAATCTGATAATAAATCACAAGCTGTGATAGTTAACTTTATATGTTAATTTGATTAGGCCATGGAACTTTCAGGTGTTTGGTGAAACATTATTCCATATGTGTCCATGAGGATATTTTTGGATAAGCTTGATAATTGAATTCATTGACTGAGTAAAGCAGATTGTCTTTCTTAATGTGGGTATCCCTCACTCAATCAGTTGAAGGACAAATAGAACAAAAAGGCTGATCCTCCCACAAATGAGAATTCCTTCTACCTAAAAGTTGTTCATCCTCTCCCAGTCCATCTGCCCGAGGGACAACTATCCTGTCTTGTCTTCCCATTTAAACTGGAATTATACTATGTGTTCCCCTGGGTCTGCACCTTGTTGGGCTACAGATGTGGGGACTCTGCAATCTCTGTAACTGCATTAACCTATACATATTTCTCTATTTATCTATGTATCTATCAATATCTATGGGGGGGAGGAGAAAGAGGGAAAGAAGGAAGGAAAAGAAGAGAGGGAGGAAGGGAAAAAGAAAATGACTACAGCTTTTATAACTCTGGAGAGACCATATTAAAACACAGTTTTATCTCAAGAGTAATTCTGGAGAAATAAGATTTTACAGATGAGTGTTCTGAATTAGTTCTCAGGTTTCTGGAATTAACCTGTAATGTGATTAAATTTAAAAATACTAATGACTGTATTTCCAATAGTAGACAGAGCACTGATAGCCCACTGTGCAACCTGTCAATATATATTTTCAAAATGTCTCAACTGGGTAGTCCCAATCAACCACTCATAAGCAGCAAGGAACTGGATAACTGTGTAGTGATACTTTCGAACATTTCTGGAAAATTAACAAATATAATGAGATTGGCTGTTTATTTCTACTGTCCCTGGACAGAATGAAGAAATAAAAAGATGAGCTCAGAGGTTTGAATTCCTATCTAAGGCATTAAAAACAACAAAACATGAGGCTTCTGTGAGTGCACAAAAGCACTAATAGTGAATGGTGTGTGGGTGGGATTGTGGAGAGAGTAAGAAAGGGTGATATGGGGGTGAAGTGAAGGGTGGAAGGAGGAATTGCAGGAGAAAATGAACTAAAAATGCCCATAAAGTTTAACTATCACATTAAGTCACTGAATATAATCTTTGATTCATTAATTAATATGTTTATTGCCATATTGTTAAATATTAGGTGAAATTTACCAAAAATGAAATTTGGGCTGGTAGGGGAAATGTTAGTTATAAGCCATTCTATCTGACCATAATTAAATATCTGTGGCAGTTATGTGGGCTTCCCAGGTTGTGCTAGTGATGGGTTTCCTTGGTGGCTATATCAAAACAATTTTAGTTTGTCGAAATAAAACCAAATAAACTATCACCTATATATTTTCTTTGTCAGGCATCTATACAATTTTATATAATTTATTATTATGAATTCACATTCATATAAAGGCTTGCATAGTTACAAATTTTTCCTACTAAACTTTTATTTAGTTCAAGGTTGGATTTAGTCTTTACTCAATATTTATTTCACACAATAAAACGACATAGAATTAAAGGATGTTAATTTAAGAGATTATCATTCCATTTGTCAACAACAGGTATAAATACTGAGATCTAAAGAAGCAGTGCTTTGTGAAGAGTTTATAGGAACATGTAGAGGTTGCCTACATAGAAAGTGTGTGGGTACTACAGATGATAATACAGAAATGTCTGTTTATGAGATAGGCTGAAAATTCATCTGAAATGATGCACTGTTGTTCAGTGGCTAAGTTGTGTCTGACTCTGCAACCCCATGAACTGCAGCACGTCAGGCTTCCTTGTCCTTCCCTATCCTCCTGATATTCACGTCCATTGACTGAGTCAGTGATGCCATCCAACCATCTCATCCTCTGTTGCCCACTTCTCCTCTTGCCCTCAGTCTCTCCCACCATCAGGGTCTTTTTTCAATGAGTTAGCTCTTCACATCAAGTGGCCAAAGTACTAGAGTTTCAGCACCAACATATGTTGGTCAATAAATTCAGTTCACAGGTAAAGAACACTCTTTCTAACCTTAGTTGGAGCAATTTCCTGCAAGTTTTAGTTGGCACTGTTTGTGGCTTTTGCTGCCATGAGCTTTGCTGTGCTTGGCTGACTATTACAGTTTCCTCAGTAGCCACTCTCAAAGAAAAATGAGTCTGGAAGGCATGTAAGATCATCACTCCAGAGAAAGCTATAGAGTTCAACCAACAGTCACAGGGAATACTATATAGGGATCAATAGAGACTTGCATGGCTCAGCACAAAATAAAGGCCAGCAACTAAAATATTTCAGTAAACAGCTCTTATCATCGTTCTTCTGCTCTTTGTTCTAATGAATTTCAGGGCCTTTTAGCTTCTAATATATTCATGTCACAATACTAAAATAAAAAAGTCTTTAAATCACATATTTGGAATTCAGTCTTTGTGCACTGTATGCTTTCTGAAAAGTCTAAACAATACTATTTGATCATTACTTTAAAAAAGCCATTATTGACCTATATGATTTCTGTTAGAGATATTATTTGATTAGTTTATGTTGATGGAGGATTCTTATTTTCACAGAAATACAGCATAGGTAATGGTATATAAACAACAAAAAATAAAAACATTATCAAGATCTCTTACTCAATAAATTGATTTTTCACAGGATCCTATTTAAAGTCTTATTCTTGGATGAAACCAGCCGCATTTTATAAAGCAAACACTGTCATGTTTAAGAAATGAATCTTTCAGAGAAAGAGAAAGACACGAAAGAAACTATATGATGCAAAGCTGAGTTTTACTATTGTGTTTCAGGTCAGTGGTTTTATACAGTACATGAGCAAACTCATCACCCCTTTTCCAGTTCAATCATGGAGAGATATGGTTTTGGTATACACGAAGGAAAAGGACTTGAAAATGTTCTGTAATGCTAGTTTGTTCAAAGCTTGTGGACAAATCACTCTAAAAATATTTTATTTGTATGTGGGATTTGTTAATATGATTAAATTTTCTAGAAAAGAATACTTTCCATAAACTATTTTAATCTTTTCCATTTGTCACTTTTAAAGAGCAGACAGTTCTATGATCTGTTTGTTTCCCTGTCTATGTATAATCTTTCAATTTCTATTTTTTAAAAGAAAATCCTTTATAAGGACACATAGCTTTAGGATAGTAAAGAGGAAAGAAAAAACATGTTTTTGAGACTATAGATATTAAATACTGGTATTCTGAAGCCAAAGATAACTAACTGATAAACACCAGTAGGAAATGACTATATATTACCACACAAAAAAATGTTTGTTATGACCCAAATTGAAATAATATTTATCTAAGGAAATCAAAGAAACTTTCTTCAAGCAGGCTTGAAAATAAAAATCTTCAAAAATATCTGTTTTTTTTTTAAAGAATCCAAGTTTCTCTGCTTATAAAGATGAAAGAAATGCATCTACTGTTTTGAAATGTGAAGAAGTCATACAAGTAAAATTACTTAGACCTCTTCAAGTATTACACACTTTAAGATTATAATAACTATAATAATATATAAAATAAAATATTATTAACATTCATAGTTGAATAGTATAATTCTAAATATTTTCACATTCACTATCTTAAAATTTCACCTAAAGTAATTCTGCATTGTAGGAAGTAGGATAATACTCATTTTCAAATTATAAAGAGAGATTTTGAGTCCAATTTGAGATTGTTCCTACCCAGACCAAGGATCACTGCTATTGTGAAACAAGACCAAACTGTTGGTTATGACAATGCACCAATTCAGCTTACAAAAAATACTAGCATGCATTTGCAATCTGACAAATGGCCAGACATCTCTGCATTTCCTTTCCAAATAGAAAAAACAAATGAAAAGAAACACATTTCTCAATAGTAGAATACAATGTATTTGCTCTGTGTCATTATTCAGTAAGTGTGGTGGTCATTAAGACTGTTCTCAATAATTCAGCTGTCTCCTTCTAGTGACAAGGCTGTGTTAAACTGTCCAACAACTTCTATATGTCTATGTGACTTTTTTCTTAAGACATATAAGTAGAAATGGCGAGTATAACATTCAGAAAGTAGCGTGAGGTACCATTTCACACCAGTCAGAATGGCTGCGATCCAAAAGTCTACAAGCAATAAATACTGGAGAGGGTGCAGAAAAACGGGAACCCTCTAACACTGTTCGTGGGAATGCAAACTAGTACAGCCACTATGGAGAACAGTGTGGAGATTCCTTAAAAACCTGGAAANAAAATGAGTACAATATTGTAAAGCAAAACAAACTAAAAAATAAAAATTAAAAAAAAAATAAAAATAAAATAATAAAAGTTTCAAAGCCAGCAAAAAAAATAAAATAAAATAAAAGATACTGATTAAATCAACACTTGGCATCATATTAATCTTATAATATATCCAAAAGTTAATATCTATATTTATACTCCATTTCTTTATTGCTAGGATAAAAATTAATGGTAGGAGTAAGGGTCCTTTTTTTTTCTTTACTGTCTATGTCCGAGTTTAACCTCCACTCTCTCCCTGCACAACTCCCTACCATCTGCCATCATGATTTCAGAATCTCTGGAAGCTTTTCTGTTTTCATGAATAATTTTAAATTAAGAGATTTTTAAAAAATATATTTAATATGAGCTTCTTGTATAGACAAATACCTTCTCTTTCACCAGACTTGAAGGGAATTTTTTTTTTTCCCTCAGACAGACATCTATCTGACAGATAAAATAGATTTACATTCATAACCATACAATTGAGGTGGAAGATGATTTTGAAAATGAGCACAGAAGAATTGATGGTACTATATCTGAAGGCTTGTATCTCCATTATCTAAGCAAGTTCAGTTCAGTTCAGTTGCTCAATCGTGTCCAATTCTTTGCAACCCCATGAATTGCAGCACGCCAGGTCTCCCTGTCCATTACCAACTCAAGTCTTCTATTTCTATTTCAGCCCTTGTCTGGTAGTCAGGCACATCTTCAGATCAAGATGAACATGTCTAGTTCTCCAAAGACTAACCCATCATCTCAATTCTTTTCTATTGTTCTTACCATAGGAAACAGAATAATGCCCTTCCCTCTAAAATGTTCACATCCGAATGTTTGCAACCTATGTTACCTTACATACTAAAAGGGACTTTGAAGATGTAATTCGAGTTACTGACCTTAAGATGGGGAGATTACTGTGGACCAAATTTAATCACAGGAGTTATTATTTGTTTATTTATTGCTACAAATAGAGGACATTTTCCAGACTATGGTCAGAAAGATGTGAGATGAAAGGAAGATCAGAAAAATGCAACACTGTTGACTTTCAAGATGGAGGAAGAGTCCATGAGCCAAGCAATGTGAAAATCTAGAAAGGGCAAGGAAATGGAGTTTACATAATTTCTTCAGAAAGGAATATAGCTAACTCTTACAATTTAGCCTAGTTAGACTCTCTCAGACTTCTGACCTACAGAACTGTAAGTAATAAACTGCTAATTCCTAAGTTTCTGATAACATATCCTAAAGGAAAAACATTTCTAAGAATAAACATTGCCTTTTTTCCTAACATTAAAATAAAATCCTGTATTTTAAAGATACCTCATTTGAATATTCTATACTCTGTTGATAAATTAAGATTTTTTTTCATTTCAAAATATGCTTTTCCTCAGTATACCTTTAAATAAAGATTTCCTCTGATGAATTTCAAATATAATGTTATTAATATTTAGAAAACAATGTAGTTATGTGGGCTTTTTTGTCTCTCACTCGTTATTTAAACAAAAATGCACCAATAATTCTGTTTATGTTAAATTCTTCTTAAACTTGGATATGACTCTCATGCACTAACTTTGTATTCAACTATAACTGTTGGGTAGATAAAGGATTATATCAGGAATGGATAAAAGAACACAGGAATTATATGAATGAATCCTCAGTTATGTATTATAACTAAAAATATCTCACTACCTTCTGAGTCATCTTAGAAAGGCCCAAAGTTCTGTGTCTCACCAATGAATTTCTTTTACCAAATACAGTATCAAATATAGGAATAGTCATTAAATTAGTTTTGAATAGTTACATTTTGTTTCCTTTGATCAAATTTACATTATACTATTACTCAAGTATGCTTATTCTATGTATATACACAGGCTTATATAGTTTTAAAGTTACACAAAATAAAAGTCTGTATATATAAGCGCAGTCCATTAATGTCTTGATTACTAGACTGGATTAATGTTTCTTATTTGATATTAACAATATAAATCATTTTTCTGAGCATGAAAAGAACTACTTATAAAGTTATATTTCAGAATATAAAACACTGATTGATTATATCTGTATACTTCTTTGCAGTCTCTGTTTCATTTATTTTGTCTATTTCCTTCCTCCTAAAATTTGAGCTACAATTGCTCTTTATCTAGTTCACTTAGGTGTAAACTTGACTCTTTGTGGTGATTTTTCCCATTTCTTGAAGTAGGCCTGTGTTGCTATGATATGTCATATTTCTTTCATTTTTCTCTAGGTATTTTTTATTCTCCTCTGATTTCTTTGATGATCCATTGGTTGTTCAGTAGCATGTTTTTTAATCTCTATGTTCTTGTAGTTTTTCCTATTTACTTTTATGATTGACTTTTGAACTGAAGTGTGTTGCTCAGTTGTGTCCAACTTTCTGACCATATGGACTGCAGCCCACCAGACTCCTCTGTCTGTGGAATTCTCCAGGCAAGAATATTGGAATGGGTAGCCACTCCCAGTTTCATACAATGTGGCCTCAGAGGATCCCTGATAAAATTTCAGTCTTCATAATTTACTAAAACTTGTTTTGTGACCATTTAATGAGTAATCTAGTCTAAAGTACTTTCCATGTGAACTGAAGAATGTGTATTCTGTTACTTTTGGATGGAATGTTACCTTCATATCTATCAAATTCATGAGGTCTAATTATTCACCTAAGTTTATTTCCTTAATGATCTCTATAGAGATGATCTTCCCATTGATGTAAATACATGTTAAAGCCCCCTGTCATATTACTGAAAATTTATGTTTTGGTCCTTTAATATTTGCTTTACATATCTTAGTATTCCTTTTTTGCGTGCATATACATTTATAAATGTTATTTCTTCCTTCTGTATTATTTTATCATTATATAATACTCTTTTTTTAGTCTTTGTTTTAAAATCTATTTTGTTTGATATGAGTAGAGCTAATCTAGCCTTCTTTTATTTCTATTTGCATGTATTATTTTTTCCCAAACTTTCATTTTCTGTGTCCTTTCTTTTGAAATAAGTCTGTTATAGGCAGCATACCGATGGGTCTTTTTAGCCATTCAGCCACTTTTTAACTGACAAATGCAGTCCATTGACACTTAAAGCAAATATTGATAGGTATAAACTTACTGCCAGTTTGCTAATTTGTTTCCTGTTTTTTTACTGATAATTCCTCACTGTTCCCTTCTTCTCTTTCATTCTTCCCTTGTGATTTGCTGGTTTTCCTTAGGATTATGTTTATATTCCTTCATCATTTGCCCTTGTGCATTTAATAGAAGATTGGAACCAGTTGTTCCAATGGAACCATGGAACATTGGAACCATGTTGTTCCATGTCTGGTTCTAACTGTTGCTTCTTGACCTGAATACAGATGTCTCAGCAGGCAGGTAAGGTGGCCTGGTATTCACATCTCTTGAAGAATTTTCCACAATTTGTTGTGAAGCATATATATATTTATTTGAATTTTATATATATGAATTTCCTGTGTCTATATCCAGCCTTCACTCCAAGAGTATGGATATTAAAAGAATTGACTATAGTTAAAAAATAAAAATACAAATAAATTAACAGTAAATATATAGTTAATAAGGATCTACATTTGGAACTAAAGGAGACCAAAACCAAAGTAACACATGTCTTCTAGCAGCCTCACTAATTTACTGATAAACCACTGAATCCCTATAAAACAAAGCAGTTTTGAGCTAACAAACTTCAATATTCCCTCCATTTTTTCCTGGTCTCTCTCAACAGTAATTTCCCTGTCCCACTACTTAGCATTTATTCTAATCATGGCAGTCTCCTCTTGGTTGCCTACTGATACTCCTCTGCTGTTAAAGATTTTGCTCATTTTACTACATGACAAAAGACCGCAAGAAGATGAAAAGCAGTGCTGAAGTGTACTTTCTCTCCAATGTATTGAGCTTCTTCAGAGCTGCTCAGGCTTTACAGATACTTATAGGTCCTTCTGTTCATGAAATAGGGAAGGGATGGTTTTCATCTTTATAACTTATATACACATGCACATATTTCCAAGTTATTGGAATAGATACAGTTATGTGAAAATGTATGCACTTTACTTTTCTTCTATGCAAACAAGAATCATAGTTTATTCATCTTTGAGTTCTGTTGTTTAGTAGATTGCTTTGCACAGTGTGAAAAGCTATAATCTTGTTATATAAATGTGAAATATATGTACCCACTTAGCATAAAACTATTGCTTCAATAATCTTGGTCACATTTTAGAGGAGTTCTTTGAGATAAGAGTTAAATATACTGTGTCTCAATTTCTTTTACTTTATAGATGGATGCAAGTATGTTATTTTTATAGATTCATTTCAAGTGAAAATCTTTGGATCTTTACATTTACCTCACTACTACTACTGCTGCTGCTGCTGCTGCTGCTAAGTTCCTAGACTCTTCTTTAATGTGTTCCAGATGAAACTTTTCCCTTATGAAGCTAAAAATGATTATGTACACTTATGAAATCAGTATGAATATCACAATGAGTTCAGAACATTTTGATTTTCTACAAGAGTAGTTTTTGGTTTATTAATAAAAAACTATACAGAGAGCCTGATAATAGCTTGCATTAATTACTTGAAATATTTGTCACATTTTATTTGGTGGTCCAATTGTTTGATGAAATTCTAGTAGACTGTGGTTCATGGAAACCTTATCTTGCATCCTAAATATTAATAATCCCTAGTAACAATTTGCAAGTAAAAAAGAACTTCAAAATGCTTTGACAATGAATCTAGTCAAATACATCACTTTGCTTCTGAATCCCTAAACATTTCATATGCTGAAGAATTATTCTTGCAGATCCACAAATGACATTATTCTCATTTGACAATTTCAGCAGATATCATATCTGGGAAAATATGATATCACCCTTCAGAATGCTGACCCTGATTTTTACTTCTGGTTCATTTTTACTTCAGTGTTCATAAATTGTCTTATTGTAATGATTCATAAAATATTAAAATTATTAAATATTAAACCCATAATGTAAAGGAACACAATATTTATGGTTCACTTTATCTGTATGAGTTACCTGAAGAATACATAAATAAAATTGACCAGAATGTCCCAAAATAAGTGACAAAACATTTTGTGCTGATCTATTTCCCCTTCTATTTTAAGTTATTTCATATTTCATTTGCTTTTCCATAAGTTCTATAAGTAATTCTCCAGATTTAAACCAGATGGTCTAAATCACCAGATGGACAATAAGAAATCAGATTGATTATATTCTTTACAAACAAAGATGGAGAAGCTCTATACAGTCAGCAAAAATAAGACAGGGAGCTGACTGTGGCTCAGATCATGGACTCCTTATTGCCAAATTCAGATGTAAATTGAATAAAGCAGGGAAAACCACTAGACCATTTAGGTATGACCTAAATCAAATCCCTTACGATTATACAGTGGAAGTGAGAAATAGATTCATGGGATTAGATATTATAGACAGAATGCCTGAAGAACGATGGTTGGAGGTTTGTGACATTCTACAGGAGCTGGTGGTCAAAATCATTCCCAAGAAAAAGAAATGCAAATACGCAAAATGGTTGTCTGAGGAAATCTTGCAAATAGCTGAGAAAATAAGAGAAGCTAAGCATGGCAAAGGAATGGTCTCCTTTAGGATGGACTAGTTGGATCTCCTTGCAGTCCAAGGGACTCTCAAGAGTCTTCTCCAACACCGCAGTTCAAAAGCATCAATTCTTCGGTGCTCAGCTTTCTTCATAGTCCAACACTCAAATCCATACATGACCACTGGAAAAACCATAGCCTTGACTAGATGGACCTTTGTTGGCAAAGTAATATCTCTGCTTTTTAATATGCTATCTAGGTTGGTCATAATTTTCCTTCCAAGGAGTAAGCGTCTTTTAATTTCATGGCTGCAGTCACCATCAGCAGTGATTTTGGAGCCCAGAAAAATAAAGTCTGACACTGTTTCCACTGTTTCCCCATCTATTTCCCATGAAGTGATGGGACCAGATACCATGATCTTACTTTCCTGAGTGTTGAGCTTTAAGCCAACTTTTTCATTCTCCTCTTTCACTTTCATCAAGAGGCTTTTTAATTTCTCTTCACTTTCTGCCATAAGGGTGGTGTCATCTGCATATCTGAGGTTACTAATATTTCTCTTGGCAATCTTGATTCCAGCTTGTGCTTCTTCCAGCCCGGCATTTCTCATGATGTAAACTCCAATACTTTGGCCACCTCATGTGAAGATTTGACTCATTGGAAAAGACCCTGATGCTGGGAGGGGTTGGGGGCAGAAGGAGAAGAGGACGATAGAGGATGAGATGATTGGATGGCATCACTGACTCGATGCATATGAGTTTGGGTGAACTCTGGGAGTTGGTGATGGACAGGGAGGCCTGGCATGCTGCGATTCATGGGGTTGCAAAATGTTAGACACGACCGAGCAACTGAACCGAATGGCAAAGGAGAAAAAGAAAGATATACCCATTTGAATGAAGAGTTTCAAAGAACAGCAAGGAGAGACAAGAAAATATTTCTCAGTGATCAGTGCAAACAAATAGGAAAACAGTGCAATGGGAAAGACTAGAGATCTCTTCAAGAAAATTGGAGATACCAAGGGAACATTTCATGCAAAGATAGCCACAATAAAGGACAGACATAGTATGGACTTAACAGAGCAGAAGATATTAAGAAGAAGTGGCAAGAATACACAGAAGTTCTATTTAAAAAAAAAAAAAAAAGATCTTCATGACCCAGATAATCATGATGGTGTGCTCACTCACCTATAGCCAGATATCCTAGAATGTGAAGTCAAGTGGGCCTTAGGAAGCATCACTAGGAACAAAGCTAGTGGAGGTGATGGAATTCCAGTTGAGCTGTTTCAAATCCTAAAAAATGATGATGTGAATATGCAACACTCAACATATCAGCAAATTTGGAAGACTCAGCAGCGGCCACAGGACTGGAAAATTTTCATTTTAGTCCCAAAGAAAGGCAATGCCAAAGAATGCTCAAACTACTGCACAATTGCACTCATCTCACATGCTAGTAAAGAAATGCTCAAAATTGTCCACTCCAGGCTCCAGCAATACGTGAACCATGAACTTCCAGATGTTCAAGCTAGATTTTGAAAAGGCAGAGGAACCAGAGATCAAATTGCCAACATAATCTGAATCACTGAAAAACCAAAAAGCGTTCCAGAAAAACATCTACTTCTGCTTTATTGACTATGCCAAAGCCTTTGACAAGGTGGATCAGAACTCAATGTGGAAAATTCTTAAAGAGATGGGAATACCAGACAACCTCACCTTCCTCTGAGGAACCTGCATGCAGGTCAAGATGCAACAGTTAGAAGTGGACATGGAACAACAGACTGGTTCCAAATCGGGAAAGGAGTATGTCAAGGCTGTTTATTGGCACCCTGCTTATCCAACTTATTTGCAGAGTACATCATGCGAAATGCCAGGCTGGATGAAGCACAAGTTGGATATAAGATTGCCAGGAGAAATATCAATAACCTCAGATATGCAAATGACACCACCCTTAGGGCAGAAAGTGAAGAAGAACTAAAGAGCCTCCTGTTGAAAGAGGAGAGTATAAAAGTTGGCTTAAAATTCAACACTAAAAAAATGAAGATCATGGTATCTGGTCCCATTACTTCACAGAAAACAGATGGGGAAATAATGGAAATAGTGAGAGAATATTTTGAGGGGCTCCAAAATCAGAGACATTACTCTGCCAATAAAAGCCCATCTAGTCAAAGCTATGATATTTCCAGTAGTCATGTGAGTGTTGGATTATAAAGAAAATTGAGTGCTAAGGAACTGGTGCTTTCAAACTGTGGTGCTGAAGAAGACTCTTGAGAGTCCCTTTGACAGCAAGGAGTCCAACCAGTCAATCCTAAAGGAAATCAGTCCTGAATATTCATTGGAAGGATTGATACTGAAGCTGAAACTCCAGGTCTTTGGCCACCTTATGCGAAGAACCAACTCCTTGGGAAAGACCCTGATGCTCCTCTGCAAGACTGGAGGCAAGAGGAGAAGTGGACAACAGAGGATGAGACGGTTGGATGGCATCACCAACTCAGTAGACATTGAGTTTTGAGCAAGCTCCAGGAGTTGGTGATGGACAGGGAATTCTGGTATGCTGCATCCATGGAGTTGCAAAGAGTTAGACATGAGTGACTGAACTGTACTAATTCTTCAGCTGATTAGTCTAATTCCTTGAGCACTTATTATGTAATTCCTTATTAGAAATGATACATATCTGCATTTGGGAATAATTTTATTTGGCAACTAATGGACCACTGCATCTGGTATATGTTGCAAGCAAAGCAGGATATTAGGCACCAGTATTCTTTGTTTTCAGTCTGCTTCTTAGCATTTCTGAGCCCTTGGTCCAGGAAGACTGTTTGACCCTCCATTTTCTCTTATTTCATCCAGTATGAGCTAGAAAAAAAAATACTGTGATTTGGGAGATTAACAGCACCTGTTATGACTTCTTCAAGGTTGGTCATTGAGCAGACTACATACAACCAATGTTTTGCAAGGGCTAGATTCTTCATGGTGCATTCATTTTAAGACTCAAACGTGCAATACTATTTCTCTGTCTGCTGCATTCTCAGTTTTATGTGATCCCTGCTGATGAATTATTGAAAACCTTGAAAGTAATGACTGTAATGATACTTTCTCTTAAATCATCAAAATTCACTTTTTGTCAGAGTTAAATGTTTAGAAAGCAACTTAATTATGCTAGATCCTGCACTGAAACTAGTTTTGTTTTTTTTAAGCAAGAAATTATACTTTGTTCTTATTCCATGGTTTTTTTTTTTTTTTTACTATTTTATTCTTCAGTGATTTTGCTTCAAGACATTTTATGCATTATAACCTTTAGTAGTGACATGAAATTCTTGCAAGATTATTTATTAGGAAGGCACACTTTTACCTTTAATATGTCAAAGAATCATATTTTTAGATAAAAAGTCTTTTTGGTTTTTCTTCTAGGGGAATAAACATGGGAAGTTATGCTGTCTGAATGATGGTCACTCAGTGGTATTATTTCACTAGGAAACTCTTTTCTTTTAAATGATTATTTAATAACTTAATGTGATCTAGTTCTTCTGGAAAGGAGAAAAAATTAGGCATTTCTTACCAAAAAAAAAAAAAAACCCTAAATCTCTATAACATAGAGGTGAAAGTATAAATAAATCAATTTCAAATTATATGAGACTATATTAAAATATGAAAAAAAGGTTAAGAGCAACAGATATAAAATTTAGGAACCAGGGTGCTCAGAGTAAAGAATTTTGAACTGAATATTGAAAACTAGTAGTTGAAAATATGTAGCTGACTCTGACTGGAAAGTCTAGAACATAGAAGTAAAATCAATAGTTATCGGTGCAAAGGTGGTTAGAAACATATCTTCTCAGTTGTTACTGAGTCCTCAGTGAAGAACAGGGGCAAAGTTTGGGTGTTTTAGGTACAAGCAGGAGAGTTTATGTTGAAACCTTGTAGAATATCAATTTTTAAAATTTTGGATGAAAAAACAGGGACAAAGAGGACTAAGATGTGATAAAGCAGAAGAGAGAATATTTAGTAGAAAACTATCAAAGGCCACTGAATGCTGGAAGGGTGGAAAGAATATTCTGATGTAAGATGTGCTCAGCTGTATCAATGGATGTGGGAAATTAAAGTCTGAAAAAATACTAGTGAGTATAGCAATCAAAAAGTTTAGTATAACCTTACTCATAAACATTTTCAGTAAAGAACAAATAGACTTCTGTGAAATATCCGGTCTTTCAAGTCTTAAGTTGTAAAGATTACTTTTTTTTATGTTCCTACAGTTTCACTATAACAATAACTACTGTCCACAGTCATTGCTTCTTCATGGTGGACACTTTTGCAAGCACTGTATAGCTTCATGCTCTGGAGGCCATTGACCTTCCCATACACATGCATACATGATATGGATTAAGCAGAAATACCATATAAAATAAAAATCTATCCCTGTACTGGTTTACATTATTATCTTCTTCATTACAAAGAAGATCTACTATTCACATCTGCTCACCATATACTCTCCCCTGTTCATCTATAACAGCAGCTTGTTTTTTTTTCAAATTTCCATATTATTATTCCTTTACATAAGTATACATTAGATTTGATTATTGATCTTTTACATTATTCTTATATATTAATATTAAAATAAAATTGAGCTAAGCTTATTTTATCACTATACTTGAACTGTATTTCTAATAGGACATATTTCTAGAACAGTAATGATTAAAGTGTATGTGTATCTTAGTTGACAGTTTATAATGGTTCTACAACTCATATTTCCACCAGTCATTATAATAAATTCAATTTCCCCACCTCATCAGCCTGCTTATTTTCATTACATTTAAATTTTTACTAGTGGGACACAAATTCTATTTTTGTTTTAACTGCACATTTATTTGATCATACTGCGATTTATTCTTACTGCAATTTTTTTTTTCTTTTGTGAGGTGCCTATTTCTGTTTGGCATTGATTTATAAGACTTACTTAGGTATTATACTTATTTACTTATTTAGTAAGTGAACAGATAGTAACAAATTTTTCTGAATTAAGACTTATTTTGAATAAAGGATTTGTCCTTGGTGACTTCAGAAACTACCATAATCAGGTAACTACTTGCACTACTGTCTTCTATGAAAATCAGGATACAGGCAAGCACACACAGCAAAATCTGCTCAGTTGTTGCTGAGGTCCTCAGTGAAAATTACAATTTGTCTCGAATTATGAAATGAACTTTTCACATATTCTCAGTGCTATCTTCATTGATGCTTGTGAGTAAGAGTGTACATACATTTATTCATACTGTGATAATGGATATATGCTTAATTTTAATTACTAATTCTACTTGTTGTATATTTGGCCTTATTTCCTATAGCACATTATGCTGTGAAATATATTCACACTGAGTTAATTCATACCATCCACATTAATGAAAATAACAGGAACACATAATTTCTTATAAGAACAGTAAGAGCTAAATGCAAAAAAAAAAAAACAAAACTTGCTTTCACTTACATAGCTCACTTAAGTAATTTCTCTACTAGCAAGTCAAATATTCAATCCGCTGCATCACAGAAATAGAATTCAATCTTTTATTTGATATAATTATTTCTCTCTCATGAACTTTTTGTCCCTGGCATATTTCTTGCTAGGAATATAAAATATTTTAATACATTTATCAAAGAATTAAAAATGCTACAGATGTACCAGTGTTCCCGGTAATTATGAAATATCAAGCAATGTATGAAATATCAAAATTAAATCACATAATCCTTAGACTCATAAAATCTAGCAGGGACATTATGGTTTTCAGTAATTACTTTTTTCTAACTATAAATAATAAAGACTCAAGTCTTACAGAAAGAAATATTTATTTTCAGAAAGTTTTTTTTATCTCTCTCCCAGTATCACTTCAATGGAATAGATAAATTTAATACACAATTCACCATATGTTAAACTCTCCTTACCTTAATTGTCATTGCCTTACTAATGGCAAAGCTAGCTAAATATACAACTAAATACAGATATATTCTTTTTAAAATGAGGAAGAAATCACTAGAAAATGTTATAGGTCAAAATAGAATAAAAAAAATTTAAAGCTGTATTTTTTCTGTACATATCGGTGGCATAGTAACTAACATAAGACTGACTCGTTTCATTCTTTTACAAGTGGTTGACCAGTTTTCTCAGCACCACTTGCTAAAGAGATTGTCTTTTCTCTATGGTATATTCTTGCTTCCTTTGTCAAAGATAAGGTGTACATAGGTGTGTAGATTTATCTCTGTGCTTTCTATTTTGTTCCATGATCTATATTCCTGTCTTTGTGCTAGTACCATACTCTCTTGATGACTGTGGCTTTGTAGTAGAGCCTGAAGTCAGGCAGGTTGATTCCTCCAGTTCCATTCTTTTTTCTCAAGATTGCTTTGGCTATTCGAGGTTTTTTGTATTCCATACATATTGTGAAATTATTTGTTTTAGCTCTGTGAAAAATACTATTGGTAGCTTGATAGGGATTGCATTGAATCTATAGATTGCTTTGGGTAGTATATTCATTTTCACTATATTGATTCTTCTGATCCATGAACATGGTACAATTCTCCATCTATTAGTGTCCTCTTTGATTTCTTTCACCAGCATTTTATAGTTTTATATATATAGGTCTTTTGTTTCTTTCAGTTCAGTTCAGTTCAGTCACTCAGTCATGTCCAATTCTTTGTGACCCCATGAATCACAGCACGCCAGGCCTCCCTGTCCATCACCAACTCTAGGATTCACTCAGACTCACATCCATCAAGTCGGTGATGCCATCCAGCCATCTCATCCTGTGTTGTCTCCTTGTCCTCCTACTCACTATCCCTCCCAGCATCAGAGTCTTTTCCAATGAGTCAACTCTTCGCATGAGGTGGCCAAAGAACTGGAATTTCAGCTTCAGCATCATTCCTTCCAAAGCACACCCAGGGCTGATCTCCTTTAGAATGGACTGGTTGGATCTCCTTGCAATCCAAGGGACTCTCAAGAGTCTTCTCCAACACCACAGTGCAAAAGCATCAATTATTCAGTGCTCAGCCTTCTTCACAGTCCAACTGTCACATCCATATGACCACTGGAAAAAACATAGCCTTGACTAGACGGACATTTGTTGGCAAAGTAATGTCTCTGCTTTTCAATATGCTATCTAGGTTGGTCATAAATTGTCTTCCAAGAAGTGAGCGTCTTTTAATTTCATGGCTGCAGTCACATCTGCAGTGATTTTGGAGCCCCCCAAAATAAAGTCTGACACTGTTTCCACTGTTTCTCCATCTATTTCCCATGAAGTGATGGGACCGGATGCCATGATCTTCGTTTTCTGAATGTTGAACTTTAAGCCAACTTTTTCACTCTCCTCTTTCACTTCCATCAAGAGGCTTTTTAGTTCCTCTTCACTTTCTGCCATAAGGGTGGTGTCATCTGTTTGTTTCTCTAGGTAGATATATTCCTAAGTATTTTATTCTTTTCATTGCAATGGTGAATGGAATTGTTTCCTTAATTGCTCTTTCTATTTTCCCATTATTAGTGTATAGGAATACAAGGAATTTCTGTGTATTGATCTTATATTCTGCAACTTTACTATATTTATTGATTAGCTCTAGTAATTTTCTGGTGGAGTCTTTAGGGTTTTCTATGTAGAGGATCATGTCATCTGCACAGTGAGAGCTTTACTTCTTCTTTTCCAATTTGGACTGGTCAACCACTTGTAAAGAATAAAACTAGAACATTTTCTAATACCATACACAAAAATAAACTCAAAATGGATTAAAGATCTGAACATAAGTCCAGAAACTATAAAACTCCTAGACGAGAACATAGGCAAAACACTCTCCTACAGAAATCATAGAAGGATCCTCTGTGACCCACCTCCCAGAATATTGGAAATAAAAGCAAAAATAAGCAAATGGAACCTAATTAAAATTAAAAGCTTATGCAAAACAAAGGAAATTATAAGCAAGGTGAAAGGACAGCCTTCAGAATGGGAGAAAATAATAGCAAATGAAGCAACTGACAAACAACTAATCTCAAAAATATACAAGCAACACCTGTAGCTCAATTTTAGAAAAATAAATGACCCAGTCAAAAAATGGGCCAAAGAACTATATAGACATTTCTCCAAAGAAAACATACAGATGGCAAACACATGAAAAGATGCTCAACATCACTCATTATCAGAGAAATGCAAATCAAGACCATGATGAGGTACTATTTCATGCCAGTCAGAATGGCTGCTATCCTAATGTCTACAAGCAATAAATGCTGGAGAAGGTGTGGAGAAAAGAATGCCCTCTTACACTGTTGGTGGGAATGCAAACTAGTACAGCCATATGGAGAACAGTGTGGAGATTCCTTAAAAAACTGGAAATACAACTGCTATTCGACCCAGCAATCCCACTACTGGGCATACACACCAAAGAAACCAAAATTGAAAGAGACATGTGTACCCCAGTGTTCATTGCAGCACTGTTTATAATAGCCATGACATAGAAGCAACCTAGATGTCCACCAGCAGATGAATGGATAAGAAAACTCGGGTACATATACACAATGGATTATTACTCAGCCATTAAAAAGAATGCATTTGAATCAATTCTAATGAGGTGGATGAAACTGGAGCCTATTATACAGAGTGAAATAAGCCAGAAAGAAAAACACCAATACAGTATACTAATGCATACATACGGAATTTAGAAAGATGGTTATGATAACCCTGTATGTGAGACAGCAAACGAGATACAGATGTTATATAAAACAATATTTTGGACTCGGAGGGAGAGGGCGAGGGTGGGATGACTTGGGAGAATGGCATTGGAACATGTATATTACCATATGTGAAATGAANCATACGGAATTTAGAAAGATGGTTATGATAACCCTGTATGTGAGACAGCAAACGAGATACAGATGTTATATAAAACAATATTTTGGACTCGGAGGGAGAGGGCGAGGGTGGGATGACTTGGGAGAATGGCATTGGAACATGTATATTACCATATGTGAAATGAATCGGCAGTCCAGGCTCGATGCATGATACAGGATGCTCGGGGCTGGTGCACTGGGATGACCCAGGGGCATGGGATGGGAGGGAATTGGGAGGGTGGTTCAGGATGAGGAACACATGTACACCCGTGGCGGATTCATGTCAATGTATGGCAAAGCCTATACAATATTGTAAAGTAATTAGCCTCTAATTAAACACATTTATATTAAAAAAAAAAAGACTGATCCATCTAAACTCATTCATTTTGAAAAGCCCATCCTAGATAAAAATATATCCTTTATATAAGTAAATAGCTTTTCTCTTTCAAAAAATGCATCAGATGAAAACAATTTCAATTATTATAATCAGATGCTCCATAACACAATCATTTCTTATTTGCTTACTATGATTTCCTTTTTTCCTAATAAGTCATCTGAAGAAAAGTCAAAATGATTTGCTAGTATGTACATGCTGTTATTGTTGACTATGGAATAAAAATGATTTTTTTAAAATAACATTTTCATGGAATCATAAATGATCATTTAGCAGTTTTAGTAACAAAACTTTAAATATTATGAATTAATATTTCAAATTTCTAAAGGGCTCTTAGTAATAACAGAACTGTGGTTGGGGCAAGAGATTAGGCATTCACTTCAGGTGAAGGATTTAGGATGGAGCAAATAACTCAGCTTTCAAGATGAATGTCTAAAGGAAATACTTTAAAAATCCAACATAATGCAAAAGGTCAATAAGGAGCAAAATACAAAACAGATAAATAAAGAAAAGGTCTGACTCTGCATTTGCATGATTCAACTACACTCTATTTCCTATCCTATTCATAAAATATACTCAATGCTGGCTCAACTAGATTTGGAAAATTTGATTTCCTAACATTATGCTACAAAGCCATGTTTTTAAAAATCATGATATTTTGCGGTAACAAAAAGAAAAGAGAAAGGATGGGTGATGATTTTGTATCTATCAATACTGAGATTAGAGGAGATGGTTGCTCCAAAGAGATTATTCTCAAAAAGATTAAATGTAATAAAATTCATTGATTACTATCTTTTGCTTTCTTTTCATTGATTCTTCCAATACAAACAGTTCACAGGCATAATTTATATTTTAAATATATCATTTATTTATATCATCAGTTTTATATTGGATATAATTTACTGTTCATTAATATTTATGCGGCTAACTTCTATTTTGTGCTTCCCTTGAAGAATTAAACTTTCACTGTGAGAACCACCTGGAAATTTCAGCCATGCGCCAGTCAATAAGCAACCAAGAAATGTAGTCAAATCACCTAGAGTAGCAGCCAATGTTAACTCTAAAATTGGTGTAGGAGTTCGTGGAACTGCTTAATAAGGTCAAATAAGGAATATTTTGAAGATACTCATTTGCAATAAACCATTGATTCTATCTTTATCCAATTAGAAACTATTATTGCGCCATTGCATAGTATATTTGTCCTTTTGACAAAATTCTACTATTTGTTTAAAATGTTTACTTAAGTAAAATTTATTCAGAATTGTTTAAAAGTAGAAAGTTGCAGATTTAAGAAATAAGAGAACTCAGGTTAGGAATATGCTAACCATGGCAGTCTTATTTTAGTAAAGAGTTACTAAAACAGAGTCTGTAATGAAAAGTAGAGATAATAGAAATAGCTTACTGAAAGCAGATGGTTGCCATAGTGATGAGATACATCCACTCTTGTGCTGATTGAAAGGAACTAGCAGAGGCTATAGGGGATGGATATCTTTGTGAATCTTTTTTCCCAAACTTTTCTGTCTTAGTAAAAGATGGAGAGATTGAAGGTCAGGGAGAGCATGAAGATATTACAAATGACAAAATTCTTCTTTAACCCAGTAATTATTAGCAGAAGGTAACTCCAAAATTATGTGGTCCAAATGATGGGGCAAATATTTAATAAAAATGTAATAAAAGTTGAGCTGATGTTGCCAATAGATTCTACCTTGAATACTATTCTTAACTGATTTGGTCACAGATGCCAGAATGCAGTTTAAAACAGACAAGTCACTGGTTCCTGGAAACAAAGGTGCAAGTATTCCTGTTAGCTTTTGGAATGTGAGCCAGGGAAGAGCACACAGGGAGCAAAATGCTTTTCAGTAAAAGAACCGACAAAACAAAACTCTTGGTGCATACAAGAATGTATAACCCCAACCAAATTAGTATTGTCTATAACCCGTGCCTCGAGCCTAGAGCTATTCATACCCAAAATACCAGCATACAAAATCATAAACAAAAAAAAAAATATCTGACTTTATAAAAAGTGAGGAAGTACTTTAAAAAATAGTTTACTTGGGCTACTTCTTGGATTTTCACTATAAAATAATTTCTTTTGAGTATATACTTGTGGAAATATTTTTGAAAATTTTATCTTTGCATTGGGGATATATGTATACCTATAACTGATTCATGTGAAAGTTTGACAGAAAAAAACAAAGGCCTGTAAAGCAGGCCTTTACAACAATTCTGTAAAGCAATTATCCTTCAATTAAAAAATAATTTTAAAAGAATACATTAAGTTAAATTAGTTTTGATTTGTGTTGGGAGAGTTGATTTGCATCTGGGAGAGAGAAGAAAACAGACCTAACATAAGAAAAAGGAAATAAACTACACTCTATTGAAAACAAAAATAATGTCCAAGTAAACTCTGATCGATAGAATATGATATATAGATTTGCTTATCAGGATAGTCTATAGTAAGCATACTTGTATTGAATTTTGAATAAAGAACAATTTTATATGGAAAATGATATAATAATGGTTTCCAAACATTGTCACATCTTTCCTTGAATAAAAAATAATGCAGAACTAAAATATAAAAAAGATAAATGCAGAACCATCCTGGCTGAATCAGGAATGGAGGAATGGATACCTCAAATGCTCAGATTATTTTGCAACCACTGCCCCTCCTCCCACTAACTCAGAGCTGGCTTTGTGATATTTCTTTTGATAAGAATCACTGATATTGTATTTTTGAAAACCTAAGCTCTACTCTAGATTTTTAATCTTTGTATTTTGTTATTTGATGACAATTTCTTACATTTAAAAACCCAATCTTCAGAACCCAATTTAACCTGAGAGCAAGATTACTGGCATGACCACTCCCTCCTCTTTTGGAATCTCCAGCAGGTTGTCTCTCTCTCCTCCTCCCCCCTNAGAAGCATCAATTCTTTGGTGCTCAGCCTTCTTCACAGTAATATCATTTATTCCAAATTCAGAGATTAAAAGCAAATATGGAAGTACTATTTCTGTTGGGATTTATACTAGTTATCTATTAGATAGATTACCCCAAATCTATTAATCCACATAATATATTTATTATTCCAAAAATCCACTGGCGTAAAACTGCAAACAATTATTATCTCATAGTTTTCCTGGGTTAGTCATCTGTGTACAGGTTAGTTCTATCTCAAGGTCTCTCATATGAAGGCAATATGAGGGCTGAAGTCTTATTTAAAATTCACCTACAGGCAGAATTGTTGGTAGAACTTAGATCTTCTGGGTGCTGGCTAGCAACATCCGCTTCTCGGCATGTGCACTTTCCATAGAGCATCTCACATGTCAACTCTTCCATCAGAGAAAGTGAGAGAAGGGAGAACAAGACAGAAGTCAGAGTTCTTTGAAATCTAATCCCAGAAATAACATCCCATCACTTGCTGTGTTCACTGGAAGTGAACGAAGTGAATCACTATAATCAGCCCACACACAAGGGGGAGAGAATTTACAAACCTTTGATAAACAGGACCGTCTTAAAAGTTGTCTATCACAGAATTGCAACAGAGAAAAGACTAGCACTGGGTGAAACTCTGAGTTTCATTTTATAAACATTTTTATATAAAGAGGTTGTAAATTTTTGTCAACTTTTATATTAATGTGAAACATTTGGAAAATTAGGATTTCAGCCAGTTTTATATTTTACCACAATTTCAAATATAGGAAATGGGGCCTTCTTAATGCTTTTCCTCTTGATTAGAAACATGATCATTTGGGCTCCAGTGATTTCCCACAACTACATGTTTCATGTAATTGCTTTATAATTACATAAAAGTAGTGAAATCTAAAAGAAATAGAGCCAGAAGTACAGATGATGAGTAAAACAGAAATTAATATTTTATAGCTACTTTGTAGATTCCCATCTGTTTGGTCTCCTTAGTACTGTTAATTTGTTGACTTTGCTTATTATTTGAATTTTAAAGTAAAAATTTATGCAATAGTAAGTAGGTTCTACTAAATTTTCAAGTTGTTTTTCTGAGTTCAGACAGTATTTTAGAGTTCTTTTACTCATAGTAGGATATCTAATATCTGTTTACACATAGAAAACAAAATTATATTTATAGCTATATGAATATACTCCAAATCTTGCTGCATTTGGGAAAAATATAAATCCTATGGCCCTGTCAAAGGCCCTCATGTCATACTGGTTCACATTATTACTCTTTTTATGAACCTATATGTAGTCCTGGAACTTTAAAATATATAAATACATGCACATTTCTAATACACATAGTATTGTTTGTACTTTAAGTCAAAAGTCGTGCCCTGTTAGTGCTATTAAAAGTTAATGAATTTTTTCCAAAGCTATAAAAAATCTGCATTTTTAGAAGTTTCTACTTTTGTGAAGTTTTCTACAACTTAACAGCCCTAATTTGTTAAACTATTTTTCTACATTCAAGTCTTTGGATTTGGATAACTTTTTGTGTGTGTGTGTGTGTGTGTGTCCTTAGAACCTGAATGAAGAGTAGAAAAATTTGCTGAGGTTACAAAGTCCATACACAGAACAGGCCAGGAACAAGGGCTGGAAAGGATCAGAGAATGAATTAATGTATTGAATATGAGAAGTTTTGGAGAAGGAAATGGCAACCCATTCCAGTGTTCTTGCCTGGAGAATCCCAGGGACAGGGGAGCCTGGTGGGCTNGAAGAGTAGAAAAATTTGCTGAGGTTACAAAGTCCATACACAGAACAGGCCAGGAACAAGGGCTGGAAAGGATCAGAGAATGAATTAATGTATTGAATATGAGAAGTTTTGGAGAAGGAAATGGCAACCCATTCCAGTGTTCTTGCCTGGAGAATCCCAGGGACAGGGGAGCCTGGTGGGCTGCTGTCTTTGGGGTTGCACAGAGTCGGACACGACTGAAGTGACTTAGCAGCATGAGAAGTTTATTGGATAGTAAGGTGGAGACACTGGATAGGATATTGAATATGAACATGAATTTAAGGAAAATAAACATAGGCAATTATCACCATGTGAATAAGTATACAGCCATTAAACCTGAGAGAAGAATTTTTAGTATTAATACATATATACAGAAAACTAAGATCATGTCATCTGGTCCTATCACTTCACGGGAAATAGATGGGGAAACAGTGGAAACAGTGTCAGACTTTATTTTTTGGGGCTCCAAAATCACTGCAGATGGTGATTGCAGCCATGAAATTAAAAGATGCTTACTCCTTGGAAGGAAAGTTATGACCAATCTGGATAGTATATTCAAAAGCAGAGACGTTACTTTGGCAACAAAGGTCCATCTAGTCAAGGCTATGGTTTTTCCAGTGGTCACGTATGGATGTGAGAGTTGGACTGTGAAGAAAGCCGAGCACCAAAGAACTGATGCTTTTGCACTGTGGTATTGGAGAAGACTCTTCAGAATCCCCTGGACTGCAAGGAGATCCAGTCAGTCCATTCTAAAGGAGATTAGTCCTGGGTGTTCATTGGAAGGACTGATGCTAAAGCTGAAACTCCAGTACTTTGGCCACCTCACGGGAAGAGTTGACTCATTGGAAAAGACTCTGATGCTGGGAGGGATTGGGGATAGGAGGAGAAGGGGACGACAGAGGATGAGATGGCTGGATGGCATCACCAACTCAACGGACATGAGTTTGAGTGAACTCCGGGAGCTGGTGATGGACAGGGAGGCCTGGCGTGCTGCGATTCATGGGGTCGCAAAGAGTCGAACACGACTGAGCGACTGAACTGAACTGAACTGAACATGTATACATGTCAGCAAAGGGTTCACTGCCTGCTGCACATAGAAGCCAATCCTATGGCACTGGCTTTTGAGAAAAGGCTTACTGAAAAACTGACTGACAAGAAGACAGAAGGCAAGGCTCAAATCCATCTCCATGGTGACGAGTTATAACTGGATATTTAAGGGTTAGAGTTTTGAAGCGGTGAAGAAAGGAGACAGCAGTTGGTTAAAAAATTCAAAGAAGTGCTGTGAAGTCCTTATACATAGGTACAGGCAGGTTTCATGCTTCAAGAATCATATGTGCAAATTTAGGGGGTTGGTATTAAACATGCGGGGGAACTTGGGGCTGTGACAACAGAAGGTCACCTATGTACAATCAAGTATGTTCTTCAAAGACTTCGTTCTGACACACTGGTTCCATTCTCAGTTTCAGCAAGCAGAAGGGTTTTTAACCAGCTGTTTCCTTCATTGCTGTTCTGTAAGACAAATTCAAGAATTTCTATAAGTCACCACTTTCTATTAACACTATGAAACATGGTTTCAACACGGGCTTTTTAATCCTATGGGAATGGTTTCACATAAAAGATGGAGAAACAAACAACACAACTAAGAGATAAGACTAACATTGTTAGAGGACTAAGAGTAGCATCTGAGAAGACAAGCTAAGGATGTGCTTCAAGAATGAGCAGTTGTGGGACCTGCCTGGGGGTCCAGTGGTTAACAATCTGCCTGCCAATGCAGGGAACACAGGTTCAATCCCTGATATGGGAAGATTCCACATGCCTCAGGTCAACTAAGCCCCTGCACCACTATACTGAGCCTATGCTCTAGAGGCCACAAGTTACAACTACTGAGCCTGGGTGCTGCAACTACTGAAGCCTGTGCACCCCAGAGCTCATGCTCTGCAATCAGAAGCCTGTGCCCTCCAACTAGACAGCAGCCCCTGCTTGCTGCAACAAGAGAAAGTTCACCCACAACAACCAAGACCTACTGTAATCATAAATAAACACACAGATTTCAAAAAAAAGAAGAATGAGCAGTCATATAATTTGTTGCTAACTGCTAAGCCATTTCAGTCATGTCTGACTCTGTGAGACCCTACAGATGGCAGCCCACAAGGCTCCCCCTTCCCTGGGATTCTCCAAGTGAGAACACTGAAGTGGGTTGCCATTTCTGTCTCCAATGCATGAAAGTAAAAAGTGAAAATGAAGGCGTTCAGTCATGTCCAACTCTTCGTGACCCCATGGACTGCAGCCCACCAGGCTCCTCTGTCCTTGGGATTTTCCAGGCAAGAGTACTGGAGTGGGGTGCCATCCCCTTCTCTGATAATTTGCTACAATCGAGTTTCAGTTTTCATGTTATTTACTTGGATAGTTTGCTGCATCCAGGTAAATAACATGAAAACTGAAACTTGACCTCGAATATAATGATATGTCATTGTTGACACTGACAAAGTATATTTCATTGTTCTAATGGGGCCAAAATTATTATTGGAATGGTATCAAGGCAAAATAAGAGAAGACAAAATAGGGACAATATAATAGATAAATGTATTTAGGACTTTAAGTATAAAGGTATCAGGAAAAAAGAAAAGAATGGTAGTTTTAGTGAGATATTTGGTTAAGAGGATTTAAAGAAAATGTCTCTTTATAGACAATAAGATGATAGACATTTATTTACAGTGACAGATTTTTTTGTTTAGTTCTGTGGTATTGATTAATGTGTAAATATGACAGATTATTTTGAAATAATAAGAGTGGAAGAAAGATAGCAAGGTTAGAAAACTCTCAAGGAATATTTGGGTGAGTAAATTCAAGAACTATTAAAAAAATTTTCTTTTAATTTTTAAAAGGCTGGTTCTTTAAAATAGTATTACAAACCTTGGTAGGCATTATTAAAATTCATAAGAAGAAAGAAAATATAGCTGAACAAACATCAGAATAAATAATGTAAAGTATCTTCTGACATATCAGAGATATTTTATCATATAAAATGATTAATACTATAATAAATTTAATTTTCATAAATTTGCAAATATATTTGAAAGGAATGTACTTATGTAAAAATATAAAATAGAAAAATTCACAGGAAAACAGAAATCATGAGAAAGCTACTTTTTAGTAAGTAAGAAAAATAATTAAAATGTCACTGCCCTATCTTAGTGCTGTGTGTTTCTTTTTTTTTCCTGGTAAATTTCACCTAATAGTCAAGGATTACATAAACCCATTGTATTGCACACTCTATTTTTTAAGAAGCTTGTGTAGCATGTGAGAGCCATAATAAAAGTACAAGAATAGAAAATCAAAGCTTTTTTCACTTATGGACATATATTCAAGCATTTTAGATAAAATTTTCAGTTAAGTGAATCCCATAGTTATTAAAAATGCTTTGTAAATTTAAGCAGAAAACACACCCACATGTGAAGAAGAGCAGGAAGAAATCCAGACAACAAATAGAGCAAATAAAAATTCTCAGTTTCGGAGCACCTTAAAGCATCAAGAAACCTAAAGAAGGGAAACACAGTGCCATCTGTCAGGCACTGTGGAGTAATAAGCTTCAGGTAATTGGCAGCTTTAACATCAGACTGTGTTCCATGTCTTCCATGTGTCTACATTTTTGCAAAGCAGAGTTTTGGGTGATGCTGTGATAAAAAGGAAGTAACCTGAGACAAGCAGTATGGAAGGGGAAGTGAGAGTGGTGGCGTCCAACTTAAACACAAGACAGCAAATGCACAGAATCCAATAGCCACACATATTTCATTGGAGAAATGCAAAAATGCTTCCAAACGACAGTTCTTGGGGGCTCTATATGCTCCATGCCTTCCTGTAGACTGGCTAGATTTTGTTGGTCTTACATCACAGTCACATTCTTTCCTGCATTCAGACTTGCCTTCCCCCTGCTTTTCTCTCAGGTCTTGATTCCTTCATGCCATGTTCCATCACAGTCTCTGTTTCCTGGATCCCAATCTACCACAACAGGCTTCAGCTTTAATTTTTACGACATAAAAAGAGTACCTGTTTTCCAAAGCCTCACAAAGAGAATGTGTCATCATGCTTTTTACTTTTAATAACCTATGGATATTTTTGTGTACAAACAGGTATCAGCGAATTAGACCAACTGCAAGGAGATAGTTTTTCTAAAGAAAAAGAAATACATGTGTGTGTGAGTGCATATATATGCTAGCATCTCTCTTCAGCATATTTTTAAAATCCCCTCCTAGTTAAAACTACCAATTTACAACACCTTATATTTTACACATTTCATTATAAATGATGGAGGCTTTAAACTGGCAAGTGGGAACAACCTGCTTTCAAATACAAGCTTTTCCCCAAATTTGGTTCAGCACTATCATACCAGGTATGTATGACATACCTTTGAGTGAGCTTGAATACTTTTTGTGTATCTGAGGACAAATTTTATATGTATTTTTTGTAAATTGTCTGTTAATATCGGAGGAGCCTGACATGTTTCAGTCCATGGGGTTGCAAAGAGTTGGACAGGACTTAGCAACTGAACAACATAAAGAGGTAACCGAGGTAGAGAGGAACATATTATGTTGTCCAAGATCAAAGAGCTAGTAAGTGGTAAATTCTATAATCAACACTAGTCACTCTAAGCCCTTACTCTTTTCAGTTAATAATTTCACTTTTGAACACTATTGTTAAGACAAAATCTGTCCGCATTTTGTCATCCAGTGTCCCAGAAAGTAAAAGTCTCTCATTCCTGTCTGACTCTTTGCAATCCCATGGAATTTTCCAGGTCAGAATACTGGAGTGGTTAGCCTTTCTCTTCTTCAGGGGATCTTCCCAACCCAGGGATTGAATCCAGGTCTCCTGCATTGCAGGCGGATTCTTTACCAGCTGAGCCAAAAGGGAAGCCCAAGAATACTGGAGTGAGTAGCCAATCCCTTCTCCAGCAGATATTACCAACCCAAGAATTGAACCAGGGTCTCTTGCATTGCAGGCAGATTCTTTACCAACTGAGCTATTAGAGAAGCCCTCAGTGTACCAAACAACTGATAAACCAGGACACCAAACAACACTGATTGTAGGGTCAGTGTACCAAACAACAGATAAATAAAATCTTCTATACCTGGCTATGGAGCCTTGCTATTTTCCTCAAAAACTGGCATGATACCTGATATTCTATTGCTTGGATTATTTTCAGGTAGGGGGTAATTATTTATTTTAGCCTTATAGGTGTGTATGATTTCAGATTTGAGCTAAAAGGGTTATAGGAAACTGAACTGGGTATCAAAGTGGTTCAGTAATGATATTAAAACAGTCCCATGTAGAGCCAAGGGAAATGGGAATGATTATACTGGAGGGCAAAACAGAAAGTTAGCCAGGCAGAGGGTAAAGCCGTAGCATCAAATAAATCAAATGCTCTGGATTTAAAGTTAGAATGCAAATGCTAGCTTATCTGATGGAAACCAGACACAAAACTTAAGTAAATATGAGGTACCACTACAGTCCTGGGAGAATGGCCAAAATACAGAAAACTGACAATGAGAAATTCTAATATAGACATCGAACAACAGGAACTGTTACTCATTGCTTATGGGAATGCAAAATGGTACAGTGCTTCGGAAGTTTGGTTTTTCTTACAAAACTAAACATAATCTTACCACATTATTAAGTAATCCTTCTCCTTGGTATTTACCCAAAGGAGCTGAAAACTTATGTCTACACAAAAATGCACATGGATGTTTATAGCTGTCTTATTCATATCTACCAAAACTTGCAAGAAATCAAGATGTATTTCAGCCAGTGAATGGATAAATAAATTGTGGATAAATAAAGTATCCAAATAAATTGGATAAAGTATCCAAACAAGTCTGGATACTTATTCAGTGCTAAAAAGAAATGAGCTATCAAGTCATAAAAATATATGAAGGAAACAAATGCATATTAGTAAATGAAAAATCAACTGAAGAGGTTGCCTACTTAATGATTCCAACTCTATGACACTTTCAAAAAACAAAACTTTGGAGACTGCAAAAAGATCATATGTTGCTAGGCATTACAAGTAAGAGAAAGATAAATAAACAAAGCCCAGAGGACTTTGAGGGCCTTGCTTATTTACTCTGTATGATACCACAATGGTGATTACATGTCATTATACGTTTGTCTAAACCCATACAATGTGCAAAACAAATAGTGAACCATAATGCACATCATGAGCTTTGGATGGTAATGATGTGTCAATATAAGGCTGTATATTGAAATGTGCACCAATCTCGTGGAGGATGTGGACAATGAGGTAGGCTAAAGCGGCAACCCACTCCAATGTTCTTGCCTGGAGAATCCCAGGGATGGCAGAGCCTGGTGGGCTGCCATCTAGGGGGTCGCAGAGTTGGACACGACTGAAATGACTTAGCAATTCATTCTGGGAGGCAGAGGCTATATTACAAAATCACTGTTCCTTCCACTGTGAACCTAATACTGATTTTTAAAAGCCTATTTTGAAAAAAAAGAAAAAGAAAACAACTATTACGTAAATTTGGACAGGAGATTTTCTGTGGTTCTGGGATAGGCCAGGACTTTAAGTGGGATGACATCTTATAAGGGCAACAATTCTTTGCTATGAAGTCCCTCTGTGGGAATAAAGAAACTGAGGCCTAGAGAGGTTATGTACCTTCTGTCAAGTGACAAATCTATTTTATGGTAGTCTTTATCTATAAAAAAAAATTCAGTGTTTCATATGAGAAGTGTCAATGTCAGCAATGACTGCATTATAAATATAAGTAAGCAAATTTTGCCCTTCACAGCTTGGTGAAGGAAATTTACTAAAATTAATTGACAATCAAAGATCACTGTAATAATGTATTATAAATCCAAAATCAAAGTGTGTTATCTATAAATTCAGTATTCAATTTTTGTATATTTTATTTACATAAAAGAATAATATTTCTTCAATAATTTCTTCAATAATAATGAGGTCAAATGAATTTGTAAAATAAAATACTTGGTATCACGTTCTTGGAGATTCATAATATACATCAATGTAGTAGTAGTAAAGGAAATAATATTTGGTACTGTGAACATATCTACAATTAGCTCTCAATCACTTAGCTAGTAAAAAGAAGCTTTTTGTAAAAATTTTGTCACTATACTTTGTTATATATACAATTTCCCAAACCGGGAGCAGAAGATCATGAATTATTAATCATGCTCAGGCTCTGGGACCACATTTTGCAGTCAAATCCTGGCAATGGTACTCACTAGCCATGCGACTCTGGAAAAATTTCTAGTTCTTCTAGGCTTTAAAAGTATCTACAAGAGAGAAATAATAATTTGATATACTCCAGACTTTTGAGAATTAAATTAGCTAATATTTATAAAAGATGATGAACAGTTTCTGGCACAGAGCTATCACACAACACATGTTAGCTGGCTGGAGTTATCATCCACAAGCAAGCACGGAAGACACCAGAAGATGGAGTCTTCCTTTGCAACGTAATCTTTGCCCATTTCTCTTTTTGTAAAATCATTTCTTTGTATCTTTTCCTCAATATTATATTATTTTTTCCTGGTCATTTCTTTCCCCTTGTCTATTGTGAGACACAGAGTATGGGCATAGATAAATTTCAGTTGAGTTCAGTCTCTCAGTCATGTCCAACTCTTTGTGACCCCATGGATTGCAGCCAGGCCTCCCTGTCAATCACCAACTCCTGGAGTTTACTCAGACTCATGTCCATTGAGTCAGTGATGCTATCCAACCATCTCATCCTCTGTCGTCCCTTTATCCTCCCACCTTCAATCTTTCCCAGCATCAGGGGTCTTTTCCAATGAATCAGTTCTTTGCATCAGGTGGCCAAAACACTGGAGTTTCAGCTTCAGCATCAGTCCTTCCAATGAATATTTAAGACTGATTTCCTTTAGGATGGATTGGTTGTATCTCCTTGCAGTCCAAGGGCTTTCAAGAGTCTTCTCCAACACCACAGTTCAAAAGCATCAATTCTTCAGCACTCACCTTTCTTTATAGTCCAAGTCTCATCCATACAACATCTTTCTTTGACTAGACAGACATTGTTGGCAAAGCAATATCTCTGCTTTTTTATATGCTATCTAGGTTGGTCATAACTTTTCTTCCAAGGAGCAAGTGTCTTTTAATTTCATGGCTGCAATTACCATCTGCAGTGATTTGGAGCAGAAAAAAATAAACTTAGTCACTGTTCCTATTGTTTCCCCATCTACTTGCCATGAGGTGATGCAACCAGATGCCAAATCTTAGTTTTCTGAATGTTGAGTTTTAAGCCAATTTTTTCACTCTCCTCTTTCACTTTCATCAAGAGGCTCTTTATTTCTTCTTTGCTTTCTGCCATATGGGTGCTCTGCATATCTGAGGTTATTGATATTTCTCCTGGCAATCTTGATTCCAGCTTGTGCTTCATCCAGCCCAGTATTTCTCATGATATGCTCTGCATATAAGCTAAATAAGCAGGATGACAATATACAGCCTTGACATACTCCTTTCCCTATTTGGAACCAGTCTGTTGTTCCATGTCCAGTTCTAACTGTTGCTTCTTGACCTGCATACAGATTTCTCAGGAGGCAAGTCAGGTGGCCTGGTATTCTCATCTCTTTAAGAATTGTCCACAGTTTGCTGTGATCCACACAGTCAAAAGCTTTGGCATAATGAATATAGCTGAAGTAGATGTTTTTGCTAAATTATCTTGCTTTTCAATGATCCAACAGATGTTGGAAATTTGACCTCTGGTTCCTCTGTGTCTTTTAAATCCAGCTTAAACATCTGGAAGTTCATGGTTCACGTACTGTTGAAGCCTGGCTTGGAGAATTTGAGCATTACTTTACTAGCATGTGAAATAAATTTAGATTTATAAATTTAGATAAATTTAGGATTCATGATATAATAATCAGAGATTGAGTGAAGAAGAAAATGAAGAATGAGACAAAAGAGAAAAGTGAACATGTATGATCAGATGAAAAAAGACAGACATGGAGTTGAATGGATAATTTTATGGAGTTACAGAATTACAGGTTCATAATTACTAGTTCTGAAATATCCAACATCTAATGAACAAGATAGGCTACTTTTATACTCATAGAATAGTATGAAAGTCATTTTTTAGAAATTATTGAACTGATTTTCACTTCCTTATGAGTGAGCCTTGATTTGACAGTTTCAGCATCCTGCCATAGTCAGTACCAAGCAATATTACAGTCCCTATTTCACTTACTTTTTTAGTTGCAATGAAATAATTNTTTTTTTTTTTTAAATCACTATAATCCAACTCTAAACTTCTATCATCTTCCTAAAGTTAAAATTCCATAACTATTGAACAGTAATACCCCCAGCCCTGGAATCTATCATTTGCTTTCTGTCTCTGTGAAGTTTAGTTCTCTAGGTACCTCATGTAAGTGATATAATACAGTATTCTTTTATGACTGGCATATTTTTCACAATGCCAAAAAAGAGTAGCTGTACCACTTCACATTCCCAGAAGCAATATAGGAGGGTTCTGGTTTCTCTGCAGCACCATCAACACTTGTTATTTTCTGTTTGTTTCTTTGTTTTCATTAATAGCCATCTTACAGGTTGTGAGGCGTTGTGTCCTTGTGGTTTCAGTTTGCCTTTTACTAGATATGTTGAACATTTTCATGTGCTTATTAATCATTTACATAACTTTCTTGGAGAAATGTCTATTGAAGACCTTTGTTAATTTTGTAAAGGGGTTGTCTGAGGTTTTTTATTTTAATGTTGATTGTGGTAGGAGTCTCTGGATATTAATTCCTTTTCAGATATGTGGCTTGCAAACACTTTCATTTTCTTGGTTGATATTCGAGTTCTTGATTTTGATTTCTTGGTTGATAGCATTCTTTGATGCACAAGTTTTCAATTTTGAAGTTTATCTTTTTTTAAAAAATATTGTTGCCTCTGCTTTTGGTGTCAGATCCAGTAAACTATTGCCAAACCTAATGTCATGAAGCTTTCCCTTTAGGTTTTCTCTTAAGAATTTTATAGTTTAGCTTCTACTTTTTTGTTTTGACCTGTTTTTTTTTTTTTTTTCATAGATGGTTTAAGGTAAGAACCTACCTTCATTATTTTGCAGGTAAATATTCAGTTTTTCCAACACAATTTAAAAGAGTGTCCTTTCCCTGTTGAAAAGAATTGGCCCTCATGTCAAAAATCATTTGGTCACATGTGCAAAGGTTTATTTCTGTATTCTGCATTCCACTCCATTGGTTCATATGTCTGCATTTATGTAATACTACACTGTTTTAATTTTTGTAGTTTTGTGATAAAATTTGAAATCAGGAAGCCTGAGATTTTCTCATTATTTTTTCAAGATTCCTATGTCAGTTGGAGTCTACCGAGATTTCATGTAAATGTTAAAATGAATTTTTCTACACCCTGGTGGCTCAGATGGTAAAGCATCTGCCTACAATGTGGGAGACCTGGGTTCGAGTCCTGGGTCGGGAAGAATCCCTGTTGAAGGAAATGGCAACCCACTCCAGTACTCTTGCTTAAAAAATCCCACAGATGGAGGAGCCTGGTGTCCATGGGTTCACAAAGAGTCTGACATGACTGAGCAACTTCACTTTCACTTTCACATCTGTAAAATACATCATTGGGATTTTGACAGAGATACTATTAAATCTCTAAATTGCTTTGAGGAGTACTGACATAAATATATGAAGTCTTCCATGTCATGAATCTGTGATATCTTTCCAAGTATTCATTCCTTTTAAAATCTTTCATCCAAATTTTGTTACAGTATACAAGGCTTTGATCTCCTTCATTAATTTTATTCCCAAATATTTCATTTTTTATGCTCTTATAAATAAAACTTATTTTCCTTTTGTGACTGTTCTTTGACAGTATATAAAATTACAAATTATTCTTGCAACTTTGCTGAATTCATTTGTTACACCTAACAGGCTTTGTGTGGAGGGAATGGAATCTTTAGGGTTTTCTACACATAATACATCTGTGAACAGAGATAATTTTACTTCTTCCTTTTCAATTTGGATGCCATTTTATTTTCACTTTATTGCTGTGGTTAGGGCTTTCAATCACATTGTGATTATAAATGGTCATAACCAGTATCTGAGTCTTTCTCCTGAATGTTGAGGAAAAGCTTTCAATCTTTCACTATAAAGTATGACACTGAGTTTTTCATAAATGATTTTAATTATCTTATTTTTCCTAGTGTGCTGAATGTTTTTATACTTAAAAGGCGTTGAATCTTGGCAAATGTTTTTTCCACGTAAGTTGAGCTGAATTTTTTTCACCTTCCTTCCATTAATGTGATTCATTGCATGATTGACTTTTTATATGTCGAAACATTTTTCCTTTCCAGGAATAAATTCTACTTGGCTATGTTGTATAATCATTTTAACATACTGTTAAATTCTCTTTGCTGGTATTTTATTGATAATTTTAATTTCAACATTCATCAGAGGTGCATTCTCAGTCATGTCTGACTCTGCAACCCCATGGACTGGAACCCACCAGGCAAGAATACTGGAGTGGTTTGCCATTTCCTCCTCCAGGGGATCTTTGCAATCGACGTCTCTTGTGTCTCCGATACTGGCAGGCAGATTAGGTATTGGTCTATAATTTTGCTTTCTTATATTATCTCTGTCTGTCTTTGGTATCAGAGTAATGACTTTGGAAGTGTTATGTCCTCTTCAGTTCTCTGAAAGACTGAAAAGAATTGGTGCTAAGTCTTTAAGTGTATAGCAGAATTCACCAGTGAAGGCAACAGGTACTGGGCTTTTCTTTGTTGGGAAATTTTTGATGACTGATTTAAGGTTCTTACTTGTTACAAGCCTATTCAAATTTTTAATTTCTTTATGGTTTAGCCTTGGTAGCTTGCTTCTTTCTAAAAATCTGCTTCATTTAAGTTATATATTTTATTTGCATATAATTATTCATAGCACTCTTTTTCAGTCCTTTTCATATCTACAAAACCAGTAGTAGTTTTCCCTTTCACTTATGACTTTACTTATTTGCATCTTTTTTCTTAAATTTACATTAAAGTCTGTTAATTTTGTTGATCATTTTGTAGAATCAAATCTCAGTTTCATTAATTTTTCCTATTCTCATTTTTTATTAACCTGTTTTTCATTATTTCCTTCCCTTTGCAAGGATTTAGTTTATTCCTTTTGCAATTATTCTAGGTATAAATTTATGTTGTTGAGATTTTGTTAATGTAAGGATTTACAGCTATCAATATCCTTACCTGTTTTCATTGCATCCTGGAAGATTCTATGTTTTATTTTCATTTATCTCATGATTTAAAAACATTTCTCTTGTGATTCCTTTCATCCGCTGGTTAAGACTATGTATTTTTAATTTCTATTAATACATACTTGTAATTTTTCTAGTTTCCCACACATTTCAGTTTATGTCTAGTTTTATTCCACTGAGATCAGAAAAGATACTTTGATTTCAATCACTTATATATTAAGATTCATTTAGTGACCTAACATTTGGTCCATCTTGCATACTGTGTATCATTCTGTGGTTGCATGGAGTGCTCTATAAATGCCTATTATGTCCAATTTTTCCATAGTGTTATTCAAGTCTTCTGTTTCCTTACTGATCTTTTGTCCAGTTTTTCTATGATTAAAACTAGAATACTGAAGTTTACTACTATTACTGTAGAACTGTACACTTCTCTCTTCAATTCTGTCAACGTTTTCTTCATATATTTAGGGCTTCTGATATTTGCTACATTTATATTTTGTATCTCCTTGATGGACTGATCCTTTTATATAGTTGACCATTTATATACAGCATCCTTTTTTCTCTCTGGAAACAGTTTTTTACTTAAAGGTTTTTTTTTTTTTTCCCTCTGATTATAGCTACACCTAATCTCATTTGGTTACTATTTGCATGTAATATTTTCCTCCATTCTTTCACCTTCAACCTATGCATGGCTTAAATATAGTGAGTCTCTTGATTTCACAGATGGGGATCAAGACGTAAGAGGGCATGGAGCTCATATCCTCCCACAAACAAACAAAATCCATGTACAAGTAGAAAAAAATCTCATGGAAAATTAATTGGAAACTGGCAGAGGAATTTCTATACAAACAAAGCTTCAGAAAAGATCTCCATGTAACTGGGTAAGATGTGGGGAAAGAGGCATTTTATTGGGAATTAAATCTTTGGGAGAAATATGAAAGGAAGAGAAGATCCACAAGACTGAACTCCCATCCTGGGGAGCAAGTAAGTCAAGTCGTAATCTGGCATTCCGGTCCTAGGGTCCTGCATGGAAGTGACAAGCTCCCTAATCTATTAAGATAACTACAAGGACAGACAGAAGGACAGGAGAACCCTAGATCCTAGCTCCTATTTGTGAGGTGTGTGCATACACTGGCTTGCCAACAATCAAGGCAGAGAAAGCCTTGTGTGATGGTTACTGCCATCTCACTGCAATTATCAATCCAAATGGAGTAAACACACTGGCCCTGCTCACTGTACAATACACCCTCGTGCAAAATCTGGGGCCACCAAGCTCTGAGAAATAATCTAGCCTAGCTATGCAGAGAAGGACCATGGAGGACTTGAGTGTGATCCTGGTGTAGTCATGGTGCATACTGTCAGAGTGCATACAGTGGGGTACCACAGCAGTGCAAGGCTGTTAAGTACTGAATATTGGGCAGACAGATCCTGGGAGAGGACTCAACCTAGCTACACAGAGACAGCCCAGCAGGCCTATGGTGTGATCTAGGAAGGGCAATAGTAGCCATTGTCTGCATACTTGGGCATATGCAGCAACTTCTCTCCCAGTGAGAGTACTCCAGATTTGCTATTACACTTTGCAGATGAGTACTACATTTGGGGCAGACAGATCCTGGGAGAGTGAAAAAGTAGGCTTAAAGCTCAACATTCAGAAAACTAAGATCATGGCATCTGGTCCCATCACTTCATGGCAAATAGATGGGGAAATAGTGGAAACAGTGGCTGAGATTATTTTTCTGTGCTTCAAAATCACTGCAGATGGTGACTGCAGCCATGAAATTAAAAGACTCTTACTCCTTGGAAGGAAAATCATGACCAACCCAGACTGCATATTAAAATGCAGAGACATTACTTTGCCAACAAAGGTCTGTCTAGTCAAGGCTATGGCTTTTCCAGTGATCATGTATGGATGTGAGAGTTGGACTGTGAAGAAGGCTGAGCGCCAAAGAATTGATGCGTTTGAACTGTGGTGTTGGAGAAGACTCTTGAGAGTCCCTTGGACTGCAAGGAGATCCAACCAGTCCATCCTAAAGGAGATCAGTCCTGGGTGTTCATTGGAAGGACTGATNTGAGAGTTGTACTGTGAAGAAGGCTGAGCGCCAAAGAATTGATGCGTTTGAACTGTGGTGTTGGAGAAGACTCTTGAGAGTCCCTTGGACTGCAAGGAGATCCAACCAGTCCATCCTAAAGGAGATCAGTCCTGGGTGTTCATTGGAAGGACTGATGCTAAAGCTGAAACTCCAATACTTTGGTCATCTGATGCAAAGAGGTGACTCATTGGAAAAGACCTTGATGCTGGTAAAGATTGAGGGCAGGAGGAGAAGGGGATGACAAAGGACTGGATGGTTGGATAGCATCACCGACTCGATGGACATGGGTTTGGGTGGACTCAGGGAGTTGGTGATGGACAGGGAGGCCTGGCGTGCTGCAGTTCATGGGGTCACAAAGAGTCGGATATGACTGAGCACTGAACTGAACTGATCCTGGGAGAAGACTGCCAGAGAGTCAGCCCAAATTTCTGGTGGCAGTGCAGCCACCTGAGTTCCTACAGCCACAATTTCCTGATCCTCAGGCTCACCCTCTTCCACACTGCAGTCCTGCACTGGATCTGGAGTTAATAAACTAGAGAAAGGGCTGTGACCTTGGCCTTCTTATGGATGGAACTCTAGGTGCCTATACAGGTAGCACATAAGTCGTCTCTGATGGCAGAGACCTCACTTGCTTCTAAAATTACCTTCTTGAGGGCAGGACATGTACTCAAGGGCAAAGGAGCATGACTGAACCTGACCCTCAGGGGTTTGCTTCCTACAATTGGGAAGGAGATAGCACCCATGACAGGGCAGGGTCACTCATGGAGCAAAAAGGAAGCCTTGCATCACACCTGGTACATAAATCAGATACTCCAACAAAACCCACATCTCCTATCAAGGGGAAAATGGACAGCACATCCTTAGGAAAGGCATAGCTTGTGTCCTACCAAACGAAGCCCTCATGCCAAAACCACTGGACACACACAGTCTACAGGGATGTTGTATATAAAGCAAATACTAACAGACATAAAAGGAGAAATTGACAATAATACAGCTATAGCAAGAGACTAACATCTCACAGACATTAATGGACATTACTGTGTCATTATCACTTGGCTTGCTTGTTACTACATATATCATCCTTCTGTTCTTTCCTTTGTAAGTGATTAGTCATTTTATCTGGAAGATTAACAGATTTCGGTTACTTTTTCTTTTAATCTATGAGTTACATACATTTATGTCAACATTCATCATTTTGAGTCAAATTTAACAAGAACTAAAGTGAATCCTTTTAAAATGTTGATTTTAGTTATCTTTGAATTCTAGAGACATTTTCTTCATTATAATTCTAAACATTAATTCAGTTTTATTCTTGCATTTTCTTCACAGATATTCTCATGATACTTATGATGAATCTTTGCTCCCTACGTTCCAAAACTATGCCTATCTCTCATGTTTCTCCTCTCTTATTGTATGTAATTATCTTCTTTGCTTTTATTCCTTTCCTCAAGTTCCCTTAATATACTTTCCGACTGAGCGACTGAACTAAACTGATAATTTTTAAAATCAATCTTTGTTTTTATCTTTTCTTTGGATTTTTTTCTTAGACAATATGATTTCAAATTTGTGTGTGTGTACTTTACAGCCTGAAGAGATAATACACCCTTTAGCCAACAATGACTATATGCCAAGCACTGAGCAATAGACTCTGGGATACGCAGAAATAAATTCTAACAAATAGTCCTCAACGCTTAAGAATTCACATATAGTTTGGAAGGCAGACCTGTAATACTGTAATACTAATAACTATAGTAATACTATATAATCTATAGATTATACACTGTAATACTAATCATTATAGAATTTTAAAAAGAAATAATCCATATACTAATTCACAAATGTAAAGTGTATAATTCAGTGGCTTTTAGGATATTCATAGACTTCTTCAATCAACTGGTTTCTTTAGTTCAGTACATTGTTTAAGATTAATTCATGTTCCCTGTTTTTAAGCTTATTTATGAATCAATTATACTCTAAGTTGTTCACTCTGATTCATAGTGTTCATTCACTTTTGCCACTGCTTATTTAATGTTATTTACTTTATAGAGTTGTATTATAATTTTCTTCTGCTTCATAACTGTGGTTGGTGTGTTTTCATCTACAGAAAGTTTTTGACAGTCACTTTCTCCTTGTAGTAGATTTGAAGTGGATGCAATGTGACTTTTTCTGTATATTTTAAAAGTACCTTTTGTTGTTCTTAAACATTAATTACAGCAAATTCTATACAGATGAGGCTGAGTGATTTGAATGGCTTGTCAAGATTCTTCATTCAAGTTTACCATATTTGTATAGCACGGTGAAGCTTCTTTACTAATTGTTGACTTTTTCCTGTATTTGCATTGGAGGTAAGGAAATATAGTATCTCTTCTGACGCTATGATATTCAGTCACTCAGTCGTGTCTGACTCTGTGACCCCATGAATCCCAGCACACCAGGCCTCTCTGTCCATCACCAACTCCGAGAGTTCACTCAGACTCATGCCCATCAAGTCAGTGATGCCATCCAGCCATCTCATCCTTGGTCGTCCCCTTCTCCTCCTACCCCCAATCCCTCCCAGCATCAGAGTCTTTTCCAATGAGTCAACTCTTCGCATGAGGTGGCCAAAGTACTGGAGCTTCAGCTTTAGCATCATTCCTTCCAAAGAAATCCCAGGCTGATCTCCTTCACAATGGACTGGTTGGATCTCCTTGCAGTCCAAGCGACTCTCAAGAGTCTTCTCCAACACCACAGTTCAAAAGCATCAATTCTTCAGCACTCCGCCTTCTTCACAGTCCAACTCTCACATCCATACATGACTACTGGAAAAACCATAGCCTTGACTAGATGGACCTTAGTTGGCAAAGTAATATCTCTGCTTTTGAATATGCTATCTAGGTTGGTCATAACTTTTCTTCCAAGGAGTAAGGGTCTTTTGATTCCATGGCTGCAGTTACCATCTGCAGTGATATTAGTGTTTCTGAAAGTTCCATATTTGTCACTGCTTCCCCTCTGTTTCTCTCTTCATTACCAAGTTTCTAATAATGCTTCCTCTTAAAGTAGCCTCTATCATCCTCTCAAAACTTTTTCACATTTTTACATTTGACTGCACATATGATCCAGTTTTTCCTTTGGGTTCCCTAATCGTCATTGTTCTGATCCACAGGCATTTACCATGTTCCAATTTTTCTGTCATTCAGTGTCAGACTTTCTCCTTGTACCATGTGCTATCTATGTCTCCTACTGCAAGGATTCTGTTGCTCAATCTATTTCACAGATAATATTCCTGTTACTCTACTTAGAAAAAAAGTTACAGAGTGGGCTACATTGGTTTTGGATGTTTTCTTCTATATGTAAATTGGGCATTTTAGAAACTGTGTCTCCTAATGATGTTCTAGGCATGGGTTATAAGTGGAAGTCATGTGGAAAAACTATATTTAGGAGACAATTGCTATGCTATCCAATATTTTCTTTAAAATTGGATATTTCCTCTCATTTGTTTGCAAGTCAAATTAACTATGGTAAGTAAATGATACTATAAACAATAATTTTATCTAGTTCTTCCTGTCATTTCCCTAGTATTTGACTTATTTTACTTTCTTAAGCCAAAAAAACACTAAATTTCAGCTAAATTTTTGAGGTAGAGATTGCTAGTCTTCATTGTTATACCTATTTCTCCTTTTCCTGTACAAAAGAGACTGCAGTATGATATTTATTTTAATTAGACAGGGTCATGTGATTAATTCTCATCATTAAAAAGAATGGGAGAAATGTGTTTTTTCTAGGCTAAGACAGAATACAAGTCATCACAGAGTTCTATTCTCTTACTCCTCCCCTGCAAAGATGATAATGGATAAGGCTTTACCTCTAAAGAGTGGAGTCATAAAATGGAAATTATTTGAACTTCCATTGAGCTTCCACATGGAAGACATGTTTTGCTCAGAAATATCTGAAACTGCATTGCAATTATAACAAGCAAGAAATATACTTTTGCTTTGTCTGACCACCGAGATTTGGCAGAATAATAGGTACTACAGCATAGGTCTAAATTATTATGATGTATATAGAAGTTGAAATAATCTCCTAGACCAAGAATAGTTATAGAGGCTTCCATATTTCACAGGGAGAAAAAAAAAAAAACAAAAACCTTAACCACATAACTCAACTAATCATTAGACTGGCGAAGATCTTTAGTAGAAAAAGGTAAAGGAAATTCCATATGCATAACACAATTAGGAAACTGAAAACTTCTTTTATCCTTCTGAAAGTCATATTTTTATACAGAAAATTTACATCAAATAATATCTATTATTTATTATCTTAAAGAAATGAACAGCCAGAAATACTAGCAATATTTTACAAGACCTTTGCAGATACTCACATTTGTAAAAATCACTAATATATTCAAAGCCTCTCATAAAATATTATAAGAAACACAAACTGTTTTGAAAAGCAAGGCAGGAAATATTAATTTGATTTAATTGAATTGATTTGATATTGAATTAATATTTTAATATTTTCTTATAAAATAAATAATATTCTATAATTTAATGTATGATTATCATAGTTCTATTAATTATGAGCTCAACTGTCAAACCTAAAACTTGCTGCTGTGTCTTATGTACTATGTGCTCACTACAAACATTATGAATATGTATTTAGAAACAGATTTTCTTCCAGTTTTGAATTATTTAATTCTAACTGAAATTTTTTCTGCCTATGGCTCATCTCTGTGTGTTAGATTTCTACCTTAGTAGGGAATACTTTCTCAGTTACATATTCAACTGATACCTCCTTTTCTATTAACTTCACATTATGCAAATTAAAATGGTTCTTAAAATTCTTGAACCAATCTTTGCTCACAGATTTGGTTGCTTCAAATACTGTGCTGGTACCTGCAGCACTTGCGGCTACATAGAAAGATTCTTCTTTCTTTCTTCTTTTTTTAACAGGCTTCTGGCTTCTTCCTAAATATACCTGCATTAGAGTCACATATTTCCTTTGCACATCTTCATAATACACATTATCTTTTTAACTCTCACAAATTCTTTTAAGCTATAAACAACTACACGTGCAGGCTAGAACATTTTATGAAAAATTTCTCTATTTCTATATAGAGCATGAGCTTTCTGAGCTACAAGCAGACTTATCAAAACCTTCTTGATTCCAGTTAAGAAGCTTTGCTTTGCCATTTCATTTTCATATCTTTCAAGGAGAGTATCTTGCTTTCCTAGGTAATTCTAAGAAATACATATTATTATTCGTAATTTTTTACTTAAAACTCAGGGAACCAAATAAGAAATGAATAACTGAATAAGCAATCTGTGATGAAACATAGATAGTATGAAGATTTACTTACTAGTTAAGTGAAATGATCCTGTAATAAAGCTTCAGGTATTCTACCAAAATTTACAAATATATAAGTATCACATTACAAACACACATGAGCACTTAAACACACATACATCCTAGAATTCCTAAGTCTCTGCTCAATACAAAAAAAGTTGTTTCTATTGTTCTCAAATACCCAGAATGTGTTTGTGTATTTGTATTTAATGTGCTCTTTTAATACAAGCTGGGTAGATTTCAAACTATTCTCATCCCTCTAACAGAGAGGGGTAAGCGAGTAGGCACTTGTTTCTGTTCCCTAACTCTTGAGTCCTTCTATTAGAAGGACTGATGCTGAAGTTCCAATACTTTGGCCACTTGATGCAAACAGCCAACTCATTGGAAAGACTCTGATTCTAGAAAAGATTGTAGGCAGGAACAGAAGTGGAGGATGGAGCATGAAATAGGTGGATGGCATCACTGACTCAATGGACACGAGTTTAAACCAATTCCAGAAAACTCCAGGAGATAGTGAAGGACAAGGAAGCCTAGAGTCCTGCAGTCCATGTGGTTGCAAAGAGTCAGACACAACTTAGCTACTGAACAACAACAACTCTTGAGTTACACCAAACAAGGCTTCCCTTGTGACTCAGCTGATAAAGAATCTGCCTGCAATGTGGGAGATCTGGGTTCGATCCCTGGGTTGGGAATATCCCCTGGGGAAGGGAAAGGCTACCCACTCCAGTATTCTGGCCTAGAAAATTCCATGGAGTGTATAGTCCATGGGGTTGCAGAGTCGGACATGACTGAGTGACTTTAACACCAACAAAAGCTGGACTCTTACCTATTTTACATATTTGTTTTACATAAAGAAGAGGAAACCCAACAATTAATTAACCATGGAAACCATTTGACACAGCGATGATACTATTAGTTTTTAATTCATTAGGGCTCCATATTATTAAATATTAATTTAAAAAGTAGACCTTCCTACCCTAAAACTTGATCACCAATAAGAGAGACATAGAACTCACAACTAGTTGAAAAATAATTTTTTCCAATATTTTTCAAGATTGTTTTATGACCCAAATCAGGAGTAGCAATATCTTTGTTTCTTAAATGGAAATCAAATACATCAAGGTTTCTAAACGTATACTTTATTCAAAGCTCTCTTTTATTTTGCAAACTTAATATAGAATAGATTTGCAATTATTCTTTTGCAGTCAAATGTTTCCAAACAGGTTTAGTTAGGCTATATTTTTTCTGTCTTATACAAATACATTCTTCAGCCTTCTGTAAATACATTCCAAGGAATAAAATCATACCTTCCTGGTGAGGCTTCTACTTTTTTTTCCTCTTGTGCAAGGTCAATGAGCTCAGCAACCTATCATCTACAGTGCTTTTCAAAATTTATTATGCTAACAATCCCATTCCCCACATACTATAATAATAACATATGTAAAAGTATATAAATTAATGAGTATATCAACTAATGGATTCCTGAGAAGTTTCATTATTCAGTGAAGACTTGTCCAAAGATGTGAGGGGTCAATTACTTGTAATATATTATTCAGTCGGATACAAGTTACAAATTTGTTTCTTGGCAAAGTCATTCTCTATTCTAGACAATGGTCCCCAAACATAAACTTGTACTTATGTCAGAACCTTTATAAATATTTACATACTTGCCTGATTAACTATGGTTTTTATTCAGCACTTTGGCGGTTGTTTTACAATATTTGACAAGTTCTCACAAATGATTAGTTTGAAAATAAATATTTGAGAATATTTGCTCCAAACAAATGTTAACTATCTGAGCTTGATATCAGGAGTCAGAAGAAACAGAATCAACATAGCTAGTCATTTCAAATTTTGTTTTCTTGCATCTATCTCAGATCCCCTTTTAGCTTTTATCCCATGGGCCACCCACTTCAGAGATTGAGAGTTTGGCAGTTTGATTAATAAGCAGTTTCTGGTCACTTGGTCCTCCCACACTCAGTTAAGAGGCTTCAGTGGGGTCCAGAATACTCATATATTACAAGTCCTCAGCTGAATCCTTTTGATTCAAGTATTCCAGTGTTGGGTGGGGAAAGGGTAATTTTCATTTAGCCATTAAGTGAATGCTCTGATTTATTATTCCTAATATTCCCTTTGTTTTCTCAAGGCATATAATTATAAAAATTGTGTTAAGGGCCCCTAAATTAAAAGGCTACATCCTTTCTCAGATTTACAACAGCTCCTTATCCCAATGAAGAAAGTAAAAGGAAAGAAAATAGACACCCTTTCACATACCATTTCCTTCATATATTTAATCCTCTGTATAACCCAGTCTTTATTAACCAAGGTTTGCATTTGAGGAGACCGGTTTCCCAAGAGTATAAGAAACATCACGTTCAAAAAGTCAATAAACCACAGAAATGAGATACCAATAGAGATCTCACTGATGCCAAGTCCTACAAACTATTACATTATGCTTCCTTCTCCACCAAATAGGTGATAATAGTGAAAGAATGGAAGCCTCTTATATAATGCTAAATTGAATTCATTATTTGACTAGTGTCTTGGTGAAACTCACTCTATAAATATCTCGCGTTTCCCTAGTGGCTCAATGGTAAAAAATCTGCCTGCAGTGCAGGAGCCACAGGAGACAAGGGTTCGATCTCTGGGTTAGGAAGATCCCCTGGAGGAGGGCATGAAAACCATGCCCTTGCCTGGGGGCATGCAGTATTCTTGCCTGGAGAATTCTTTGGATAGAGGAGCCTGGTAGGCCACAGTCCATGGGGTCACAAGAGTCGGACACAACTGAAGGGACTTAGCACACATAAATATCTGGAATGTTTTTAAATACCAACATTAAAATCTGCAGCTATTTTAAACTGTATCTTCAATTTTTGACTCCACGTACTAAACAAGTATTTTATCATCATATTGTGTTCTCAATTTCTTAGAAGATTAAATAAGAATTTTAATATTTTAGGAAAATGCAGGGTTAGTAGTATTTGAGGAAAATTTTGAGATGAATTTCAAGGGAATGAATGAAATAATCTGTAAAGGATTTTCTAAAAAAAGGATATTCTTAGAACATTTAGAAATAAGAAAAAAACCTGTTAGCTTTTATCATAAATATGTAAGATTCTTTACATGCTCATTCTTCATCTATCAGATAGGCATATTCAAAATAACATAATACAAAGTTTATCAAATTATAAAATATTTATGATGTTTGATACAAAACTTGGAGTGCCTTGATAAAGCACATCTTTATATTATGTTTAATACTAATGTTCACCTAGAATTTAGTGCTATGCTTGAGGGCATCATTTAAGCCATCTCTAAGAAGAAGGAAATGGCAATCCACTCCAGTATTCTTGCCTGGGAAATCCCACAGAGAGAGGAGCTGGTGGACTATGGTCCAAAAGGTCACAAAAGAATCAGACACCACTTAGTGACTAAACAACAACAGCACTCTTTAGAGGGTTCTTCTTTAAACTCATGTTTCTTTATCATAAATACTGATACTGTGTAAGTCTGCTCAAACCAATACTTTCCATTTGTTTATAATCCACATTAGACTACTGTAACCTATGCAATCTTATGGTAGCAATTAGACTTTGAATTCTAGAAATCATTGGCTTCATTTTTCCTCCATTTTTCCTCCTTCTTTTTTAACTATTTTCTTTATCCCATTTGCTTTTCATATTTCTGTCTACTTTCCCAAAGAACTATGCTTAAGCAAGACATTATGCAGCATTGGAGACATATAGGGATCTCTATCAGCAGACACAAAATGTACACTAGTCCATGTCAGCTCTACTCACACCATCAACTACTACTACTACTACTAAGCTGTTTCAGTTGTGTCCCACTCTGTGCGACCCCATAGATGCCAGCCCACCAGGCTCCCCCGTCCCTGGGATTCTCCAGGCAAGAACACTGGAGTGGTTTGCCATAGTGCAGTGCAATTACAATAATTAAATTTAAAGCACTTCAATTATAAATCCTGACAGAGATGCGAATATTGGTTTATAGAAGAAGTCTCTAAGTAGGTACTTCTTGTCATATAAAGGAATAATCTTTAAAAATTAATGATAATTTTAATGAAAGAAACTCTGTAGATACACTCTTTAACCATGTAAGTTCAATCTGGAATAAATGTGAACAATTAGAAAAATTTCATTTTAGATTAAACTAGTCCTCTGGACTCTGTGATTACTGCTGCATTTATGCCTGGTTTGGTTTCCAAACTAGCTGCATCATGACTAAATACTATAATAACTTTTATAATGCATTTTATCACCATAGTCAAATACTAGGCTCAATAAGCAAGCAAAAAGAATCACACAGTGTTGAGAAATTAATGGCTATTATTTTGCAATTAATAGATTGTTTTAATGTATTTTGTATTAATGTTCAGCATTTTTAACATACAATTTAAAGTAACATTTTCAGATTAACCACTGAATATAAATACAACTATCTAACAAAATACAATGTAGAGAAATATAATTTATATTTTTGTTAAAATTGGAAACAGATATTTACTTTTAGAGGAATAGGAATCCTAGGTTCTATTGCAGATTATAGTATTCTCCTCTCTAGCTGAAATTTTGGGTAAGCCATCATTTACTACTTTTTTCTAAATTCTACAGCAATAAAATGAGGCATATAAAACTTTTTAATAAATGTTCTATAATTTACATTATAAGCAGTTTGGAAAAAAAAAAACACTTTTAGAATGCAAATAAATCAGCCAGAAGCTAATTTTGTTCAGCTACCTTTTCTTTTACTATTTCATTTAACCTTTTGTTTACACAGGCAAGCACTGTTTCTGTTTCTTTTGTATCTAAAGAGTGTCCATTATTGGCACAAATTTGGAACAACTCACTTGCATGAGAAAAAGTGCAACAGAAGGAAAGTCACTTAACAGCCAACATTTACTGTGCCTATTTTTTCCCCTCTAGCATCAGGAATATAAGCCCTGGCTTTTCCATGGAATAAAAGGGGAAAGTAAATACACTGTAACTTCTGACTGTTGTCTCTTATACTACAGATGTCTGCTACTGCTAAGTCACTTCAGTCGTGTCTGACTCTGTGCGACCCCATAGACAGCAGCCCACCGGGGTCCCCCATCCCTGGGATTCTTCAGGCAAGAATACTGGAGTGGGTTGCCATTTCCTTTTCCAATGCATGAAAGTGTAAAGTGAAAGTGAAGTGAAGTCACTCAGTTGTGTCCGACTCTTAGCGACCCATGTACTGCAGCTTACCAGGCTCCTCCACCCATGGGATTTTCCAGGCAAGAGTACTGGAGTGGGGTGCCATTGCCATACCATAAATCTCTCTGCTTTTGCTTATGATACCTATTAGGTCTGTGCTCATTTCTAGAGTCTCTAGGGAGGAATCTGATACAAACTGATTCAATTGGCAGGATTAATTTTCTTACCTTCTTTACTTGTGGTAAGGACCCATTTCCTTGCTAGCTCAAAAGATTGGTCTTTGCTCCTAAANATACCATAAATCTCTCTGCTTTTGCTTATGATACCTATTAGGTCTGTGCTCATTTCTAGAGTCTCTAGGGAGGAATCTGATACAAACTGATTCAATTGGCAGGATTAATTTTCTTACCTTCTTTACTTGTGGTAAGGACCCATTTCCTTGCTAGCTCAAAAGATTGGTCTTTGCTCCTAAAGGGCCACCCATCTTCTTTCTCATGTTTCCATATATTCCCACTTCCTCCAAAAATGGTAGGTAAAATCTCATGCTTTATGTTATACTCCCTTCAGGTGTACCCTTCTGATGGACTCCCCAAATAAAAGGGAAATAAGAATTGTTTTTTATTTCTTTTACCAATGTTTAGTATTTTCAGTATACAGTGTTTATATATATTTTGCTACATTTATCTTTTCTATTTTCTATTTAAGAAAACCATTTACTCACAGCAACTATGAATTAAATATGCTCTGCTGTTTTAAGCCACAAAGTTCATGGCTTTTTTTTTTTTTATAGATTCCTCCAGAAATTAATATATCATGTATATAAAATTCTGGAGGAGGCAAAACTAATCTATAGTCACAGCAGATGTTGTCTGAATCAGGGATTAGGGCAGGGCCTCCTGAAAAGTGATACACAGGAACTTTCTGGGGAGATGAAAAAATGCTATATGTTTCAACTGTGGGTATATTCAAAAGCAGAGACATTACTTTGCCGACTAAGGTCTGTCTAGTGAAGGCTATGGTTTTTCCAGTAGTCATGTATGGATGTGAGAGTTGGACTGTGAAGAAGGCTGAGCACCAAAGAATTGATGCTTTTGAGCTGTGGTGTTGGTGAAGACTCTTGAGAGTCCCTTGGACTGCAAGGAGATCCAATCGGTCCATTCTGAAGGAGATCGGCCCTGGGATTTCTTTGGAAGGAATGATGCTAAAACTGAAGCTCCAGTACTTTGGCCACCTCATGTGAAGAGTTGACTCATTGGAAGAGTTGACTCATTGGAAAAGACTCTGATGCTGGGAGGGATTGAGAGCAGGAGGAGAAGGGGATGACCAAGGATGAGATGGCTGGATGGCATCACTGACTTGATGGGCGTGAGTCTGAGTGAACTCCGGGTGTTGGACAGGGAGGCCTGGCATGCTGCGATTCATGGGGTCTCAAAGAGTCGGACACATCTGAGCGACTGAACTGAACTGAACTGAAGGGCTTCCCTGTGGCTCAGCTGTGAAGAATGTGGGAGACCTGGGTTCGATCCCTGGGTTGGGAAGACCCCCTGGAGAAGGGACCAGCTACCCACTCCAGTATTCTGGCCTAGAGAAGTCCATGGACAGAGGAGCCTGGCAGACTACAGTCCATTGGGTAGCAAGAGTTGGACACGACTTAGCAACTTTCACTTTCACATGGAACCATGAGTATGTATATTTATCATAACTCATGGAACTACATAAAGTTATGCTAGTTATACTTCACTAAGTTATAAATATGATTTGACAGTCCAATGTTCATTTAATCTTAAAGGTAAATCATCACACTGCCTCCATGCAATGTGGGTAGGACAAAATGGACAGAAGACTAAGGTTTATCTTTTCACTACGGTCAAGTCCTATAAAAATATCATGGTCTCACTATGTTTATGCCTGGCTTTATGATACAGCTCAAAGAGGTGCATCATCTGGGAAGCAGTGAGATAGCAACCCTTGGTCTCAGAGGTGCTCTATGTTGACTTCCTAGTGGGTTGCTAGGAACTTGCCTTATGACTGCTGAAATTTGATTATAAATAACCCCAGCTTCTGAAAACAAAATGAAAAGTCACAAACAATAAAACATTTTCCTTGTTTTGAGTAACAGCAGATGGTCAGTCAGAGTAAGACAGTGGAACAATAAGTAGGACCAATCTGTGTTATTGTGTTTTAATCTCTCTGAGCGTAAATATCCTGAAGAGCATAAGTGGAGCAAAGAGTCGGACATGACTTGGTGACTGAACAACTGAGCATAAGAAGCTGCCTGTTATGCAGGAGACCCAGCCTCAATTCCTGAGTTGGGAAGATCCCCTGGAGAAGGGAATGGCAATTCACTTCAGTATTCTTGCTTAGAAAATTCCATGGACAGAGGAGCCTGGCTGGCTATAGTCAGTGGGGTCACCAAGAATTGGACACAACTGAGTTATTAACACACTTTCACTGAGCATAGCTGAGGAATCATTTTACTATTCTAAAATTTTTGCAAGGGAGAATGAACAACTGATTCTACCAATAATTTGAGGAACATTTATTAACTCTTGAGTGCATGAAATATCAGCATATTTGCTTATCTCTAAATCAGGAGGCCATCCAGTTACTGACATTAACTTTAACATTGGGAACAAACTCTTATATTGGATTGTGGAGGATATAAAAACAGCACACAGACATAGATAAAATTGTGAAGCATTGTAAGAATTAAGAGGAGAACTTGATTCTGTTACTTTAATGTTTAGAATCACACTACATTTTGGCATACCTAGAAAAATATACATCCATACACATAATTTTATAAGTCAAAGCACCCATATCATTGACCAGAACTATGAGAAATAGGAAAGTCCCATAGTTCCCAGAATTTGAAAACTGCCTTCATAGTATAACTTTTGTTAATGATAACATGAAGACCTTTGCCCTAAACTTTAGTATAGAGTTCAGACTTGGGCATGTGTTCATATTCATGGGCATCTTAATATCTTGGCCCTAATATATGTTTTCTTTTTATTTTATAAAGTATGCTTATAATATTGGGGAAAAAAGGTACAGGAACAAATTTATCATGTAACTGGAAAAGCTGACCAATTGTCTGCCAGGTTTATTTCAGAGGAACACACTTCTCAGATTAAATGATATGTGATAAAATCATACAAGTGACTATATGTGTTAGCTTAATGAAGACACTGAAGCACATAGGTGGATCCTAACTGAGGGAAGAGCATATTCAGAAGTCAAATGAAATAGAGTTAAATGACTATAGTACTTTTAACTAAAAAATTCAATATTACTGAAGAACAGAACTCGAGACGTGGAGTTTTTGAAAGATATATCTGGAAAGATAGAAGAATAAGAAAATAAATCAAAGGAAAGGGTTGTGATAAGACTTATACTAAGAGCAATGAAGGGCTCGGGGGTTTTCATCAAGGCAATAAAACATTCAGATTTTTCTGTATTGGAGAAACTGAAGGACTTTCAATCTTGGGACCTTCAGTAGACTTCCGCAAATATTATTGAGTATAGAAAGCAGCAGCAGACTGAAAAAGATCAAAGCTCCCAAGACTGTCAGAGTTTATGCATACAGTTTGAAGCCAAATCCCTGAAGGGTAGGCTGAAGTTGATAAGGCTATAGAATCAGGCTATGGAAACTAAATGTTATTACCTCTGAAAATTCATTATCCTTTTTCCTTATAATGAAAACCTTTTTTTCGTTTCAGAAAAGCTGCTCACTCATTTGATAGGTAATTTACCTCAACCTACTGAAATGAACCTAAAACCCAGACTGGCCAATCAGAGTATTCATAATAATCTCATAGTGAGACATATAAATTAAGCAGTTATTTGAAGCAATTAAGATGGATGCTGAGGAAGAAGTTAGCTTTTATTACTCTTTGTCAAAGAGCAATTTCTGCCATAATTTGGATAGAAATTAATTGATTTTAAGTTACTTTGAGATTCAGTGTTGTCACCACTATAAGGATCCTAACCGACGTATATACTAATGGAAAAACAAACTTACTTGGCATCAGAATTTAATAACAGTTTAATGAATTATAAAAATACCTATATTTTCATATAAGTATATGTATATATGATTAACTCAGTTTAACATACTTTACAACAAAAATAATACAGCATATTAACTACAGGCAAAGTAATCATTAGTTGACATAAAGGGTATCCATAATGTACTGAAATGCAGAAACGAGATGAACTAATACATTTTAATCATTTGAATCACAACCTAATGGTATATATAAATATTTAAAGCACAGGCAAAATCAATGAAATTTATTGTTGTGTGTTTATTTAAGAACCTTCATTCTTGCCTTTATACTGAAATCCTATTTTAGTATTAGGTCAGAAATATTTTGTCCTAAGGCAGAACAACAGTTCAAATGTGTTATTTGCATTTCATATTAAGATTAATGCAAAGGCCTTAGGATTTTGAGTCTTCTGTGAAGATTGCTTTGAAAACCACTGAATTCCAAGTGACATATCTTGCTCTCATTCATGAATTAAATATCATATGTCAACTTTGCAATGAGGCATGCAACGAATATACCTGAATAGTTCACTGTTTGGTTAGAAGCAGCACTTGGGAAATGTATGTTATGGCAGGGCTCCCCAACCTCTGGGAACTAATACCTGATGATCTGAAGTGGAGCTCATGTAAAAATAATAGAAATAAAGTGTACAACAAATATAATGCAGTTAAATCATCCTGAAACCATCCCTCCCACTGAACTATGGAAAAATTTTCTTCCATGAAGTCAGCCCTGGCACCAAAAAGGTTGGGGACCACTGTTTATAGTATCAACATAATATTTTTTTCTATTTCCCAAGAGAATTAAATATCTTCTCCAAAGTTGCCACCACATTATGCGCTCCAGAGATGAACATAGGCTGCAACTATGAGATTCATCAGCAGGCAAAAAGCACTGCCCCCACTTAGCTGGGAATGCATGGACAGCAGCTGCAGCCTAGGAGACCCACAAGCAGGTGCCAAGTGCTGCCCTACCATCCCAAGAGTGCACAAGGGCTGCTGTAATTGCACACCCCATATCAATAGGATAATGGCCAGCACACACCGAAAAGAGACAGCAAGCACCCAAACTAAAAGCAGTCCCTCTATTCGAGAAAAGATGATGAAGTAAAATGACTTGATCTCAAACTCATCTCCCCTCAAGAAAACACCAAAGTCAAAACTAACTGCTGAATAACCATCACACACACAAAAAAACACTGGAATTTATAAAAAAAGAATAGTTCACATTCAAAAGACAATGAATAAGTCACAATGAGACGGTAGGAGGGGTGCGGTCACAACATAATCAAATCCCACCTCTCCAGGTGGGTGACTCTCAGACTGGAAAACAATTAAATTGTAGAACTTCTCTCACAAGAGAGAGAATTCTTAACCCTATCAGGCTCATCTGAGGGTCTGGAATCAGGAGGAGGAACACCCAGATTTTGAAAGCCAGTGGGGCTTGAGTGCAGAAGCTCCAAGGACTGGGGGACACAGAGGCTCCCCTCCTGGAGGACACACATAAAATTACAGGCACTAGGATCCAGCACAAAGCAGTAACTCCATACTGTGAAAATGGCTGTACTACCCAAAGCAATGCACAGATTCAATGCAAGCCCTGGATTTTTCACAGGACTAGAACAATTTTTTTCTTAATTTGTATGGAAAGATAAAAGATCCCGAAGAGCCAAAGCAATCTTGAGAAATAAAAATGGAACTGGAGGAATCAGGCTCCCTGATTTCAGACTATTCTAAAAAGCTATCGTAACAAAACAGTATGATACTGGTGCCACAAAAACAACAACAAAAATATAGATCAATGGAATAGGATAGAAAGTCCAGAGATAAACCCACACAGCTATGGTCACTCAATCTGTGACAAAGGAAGAAAGAATACACAGTGGAGAAAAGACAGTCTCTTCAATAACTGGTGCTGGAACAACTGGACAGCAACATATAGAAAAATGAAATTACAACATTCTCTAACACTATATACAAAAATGAACTCAAAATGAATCAAAGACCTAAAAGTATGGCTGGACACTATAAAAATCACAGAGGAAAACACAGAGCACTCTTTGACATAAATCACAGCAATATCTTTTTTATCTACCTCCTAGAGTAATGGAAATAATACCAAAAACTGACATATGGGACCTAATTAAACTTAAACAAGCTTCTGCATGCAAAGGAAACCATAAAAAAAAAAGACAATCCATAGAATAGGAATAAATATCTGCAAATGAAACGTCTGGCAAGGGATTAATCTCTAAAATATACAAACAGTTCATGCAGTTCTGCATCAAAAAAATAAAACATTTAAAAAAAGGGCTGAAGACCTAACTAGACATTTCCCCAAAGAAGACATACAGATGGCCAACAGGAACATGTCAAACTGATTGACGTCACTAATTTATCAGAGAAATGAAAATCAAAACTACAAGGAGTTATCACCTCACACCAGTCAGAATGGCCATCATCAAAAAGTCTACAAACAATAAAGGGACTTATTGGAGAGGGTGTGATGGAAAGGGAACCCTTCTACCCTCTTGGGGGGAATGTAAATTGGTACAACCACCACGGAGAACAGTACGGAGGTTCCTTAAAAAACTAAAAATAGGACTATCATGTAATTCAGCAATACCACTCCTGGGTATATATCAGAAGAAATCTATAATTTGAAAATTATACATGCACTTCAACATTCATAGCAGCACTATTTACAACAGCCAAAAAAAGGAAGCAGACTAAATCTCCATCAACAGAGAAATGGATAAAGATGTGGTACATATATACAATGGAAGATTAGTCAAAAAAAGAATGATATAATGCCATTTGCAGCAACATGCATGGACCTGGAGATTATCATACTAAGTTAAACAGAGAAAAACAAACATTATATGAATTCACTCATTTGTGTAATCACATTTTAAAAAAATGATACAGATGAACTTATTTACAAAACTTCAACAGACTTACAGATATTGAAAACAAACTTATGGTTGCTGCTGCTGCTAAGTCGCTTCAGTCGTGTGCAACTCTGTGTGACCCCAGAGATGGCAGCCCACCAGGCTCCGCCGTCCCTGGGATTCTCCAGGCAAGAACACTGGAGTGGGTTGCCATTTCCTTCTCCAATGCATGAAAGTGAAAAGTGAAAGTGAAGTTGCTCAGTCCCGTCTGACTCTTCGTGACCCCATGGACTGCAGCCTACCAGGCTCCTCTGTCCATGGGATTTTCCAGGCAAGAATACTGGTTACCAAATGAGAAATGTGGTGAGGAGGGATAAATCAGGAGACTGAGATTAACATATACACACTACTATATATAAGATTGGAGAAGGAAATAGCAACCAACTCCAGTATTCTTGCCTGGAAAATCCCATGGACAGAAGAGCCTGGAGGGCTACAATCCATAGTATCGCAGAGTCAGACAAGGTTGAAGCGACTTAGCACACATATAAGATAGATAACCAACAAGGATCTACTGTATAGCTCAAGGAACTCAACTCAATATTTTGTGATAACCTGCATGAGAAAAGAATCTGAAAAAGAATGAATATACGTAAAACTGAATCACTTTGCTGGACACTTGAAACTAACACAACATTGTAAATTAAATATACTCCAATAAAACTTTAAAAAATGATAATAAACCTATTTCTTTTTGAAAAGTCAAAAAGAATATATTTAATATTTTGAATTACATCAAACATGATATTCTATCGAAAACTCACTAAAATAAAACACTGAGTAAATGTTAATAGAATAATTGAATCAATGACAGTGGGAGTCTATAAAAAATGTCTACCAATTTTACTCAAGTCCATATGGCACCACGAAAGGTAATAAAGCCAAGAAACACAAAAAACAATATTAAGTATCCTTTTTTTAACTTTAGATAATCTAGTCTATTTATAAGTAATTACTAATAGGACTGCTGTACAGAAAAACAACACTAAACTTGGTTTTATTTTGATTTTAAGGATCTATGGAATATTAATTTCAGTGGTTATAAGAATATCACACTTCTATGATTCAAAATTCAACCAATTACAAATCAAATCAGAACATCCAGAATGTGCTGGGTTTTCTGTTTGTTCAAAACGTCAGTGTCACTGGGACCCAGTCCACATCAACCATTATAAAGTGCTTCAGGTACTATGCATACATACCTCGGTCCTTGTGGTAGAACCTGCAATGCCTTGTTAATTGGTTCCTGTTCCATGTTCCAGCTTGCCCTCCACCCAGAGAACAGTTAGACTCATGGATGAGAAAACCTTTGCAGGAGTCTAGGAATCCAGTTGAGTAGTTCTATCAGACTGTTGGAGGTTAAGAAATACATATGTACGAATTTGGATGCATTGGAAAGGGAAGACAGTTTGACTTTATCTGCATAACCCCTCCCCCAAGGCAGCACACATTAGTGCCAAAAGAGACCACCCTGGATCATGATTTCTTACTCGGGGAAAGTAAAAGCATGAGAATGAGTACTCAAGATTCCCCAGGCAAAGGAGATTCAGCCCAAGAGGATCATTTCTTCTTCACCCCATCCAGAGAACTGAGTCATGAGCTGCACTACTTAGGGCAGGGAAGAAGCTGGGAGAGTGGCAGAGGGCACTGAAGGGATGTGGATCCAGTGTTAAATGCCTCTTGTATACCATCAAGAAGCCCATCCAAGAGCCACTGGAGAAGGCTTAACTGTGATTCTTCCCAACTTGCCCATGGGCACCCCCAGTGCTTCGTGCAACTCACCCACACACCCTCTAATGGTGTGGCCAGTTCCCGGTACATACACTTATGGCAGGAAGAATAAGCTTTGGCAGATGGCTAGTAAGCATTGCAGAAAATCAGCCAGAATCTGCAGACCAGGAAGCAACCACAAATTTGAGCCTTAGAGTCACTACTGGGAAAGTCAAAGAGAAGCTGTCAGCAACCATCTGGTGAGCTGCAAGATGGAAAGAAGCTTAAAATTTTTGCCAAAAGAAGCAAGAAGTGTGATGCAGTTGTAACCACAGAGAGACTGAGGAAGCCTCAGAATCCCCAGTACAGCAATGGGAAGGTATTTATTTCCTAAAGTCAGCCAGTAAAGACTGGAGAAAGTGCCTGCTACTTCTAATAGAAGGGCAGCAGCTGCAATAACTTTAAGGAAAGAAATTTAAGTCATGGAATCATGACTCCAACAAGGGATCGCAGCAATCTGCTAGTAATCAATTCCCCAAACATCCCGAAAAGGAATTAAAACTATCTGGGTTTTTCTCTTGTGGTGACAAGATCCTCACTCGTAGCAGCATTAAGTATAGAAAAAGTGTTAACTAGTCTCCGTGTTGTACTGTCACATCCCCATTATTTACTTATCTTATAACTAGAGGTTGGCTGTTCCTTTCTTGTCCTTGCTCATGTACTTGACTGCACATGGTCAGAAGGGCCCACGCAGCTGCTGATCCACCACGCTGCCTCGGGCCAAGAAGGCAAGAGCAGGGCTTTCCACTTTCCAGGAGCAGGGGTCCCAGAGGCCTTCAGTCAGCAAGCGCAGCCGCACGCCCTTGCAGACTGCAAACTGGAGACTTGGAGGAGGAATCCCCGTCTATGGGGTCGCACAAAGTCGGACAGGACTGAAGTGACTTAGCAGCAGCAGCAGCAGGAGGAACCCCTGCCTCTGCACCCCACCACACTCCACCACCCGGTCCCTGGGTGGCAGTGCAGCCACCCCAAACCCCCTCCAGCGAGGCTCGCGAGAAACAAGCCTGATCTCTAGCCCCTGTGGAACTGGAACCTGAGCAAGAAGCCAGGCTAGAGCAAGCCCGGCCTCAAAGAAGCTACCGAGGGGGGCCGTAGTAGCGCTAACCTCAGTTCCTCAAAGAAGCCCAAGTGCTATTACGCAGGCTATGTGAAAGTTTAGGGGCTGAGATCTCACCACGTATAGGAACCCTTACTTGCGTCCGGCGGCAGGGGTTCCAGAAGTTTGTGCTTCAATAGAGTTGGTGCGGCCCCGCCTCACTGGGCATGCGCGGGAAGTTGCGAGACCCACCTTCGGGAAGCTCCTCCGAGCCTGGACAAGTACCACCTAAGCAAGCCAGCCAGCCAGCCGCCGCACCCCGGGAGGGACCCGCACCCACTCTCTCTGTTGCTGTAGCTGCTCCCATGCCAGCAACCCCACCGTCAGCACCCCCAGCTCGCTGAGAGCACCATTCTCTCTGGCTGCCAGGCCGCTGGACTGTTTTCTTGCAGTAACACAGCCCTGCCAGCCTCTTCGAACTGTGTGGTCACCACCCGTCATCCCGTGGGCCCAAGGCTGGAGGCTCCTCCCAGCTTATTGCAGCATTGAACAGGTGTCCTCCCTTCCTTTCGGGACTCTTATGTCTAGAGGAAAGAGAACTTATGAAATCAACAACAAGGAAACCATTATCTACACCCCAGGTATCAAAGTAAACTTGTAAAACAGCGACAACCACAAAAACTCCATACACAAATAGCACAGCAGGCATATCCACGAAGGTGAGAGTCAGCCGTGTTGAACCCTGCTATCTCAGGGATGGACATGTTCCAGAAGTCAGAGGTCAATAAGGAGACCACCTCACCTCCACTCCACCCTTGCTCCCATCTTACTCTTGTCAGGAGAGTGTGTAATTTCCTTGGTTCTGTTCTGCCTCTTGGCAACAAAAATTTGAAGTGACAGAGCAGTGTTACAGCTCCGTTTTATTTAGAAACTAAAGGAAAAGACATCCTTGAGATGTGATGGCATGCCAACCCAAAAGACACAAAGAGAAGAGAGGCTCTGACACAATTTTGGCTCCTCTTTATATGTGCTTTTTCTCCTCCCACTGGGCCTGCCCTATGTAAATTGGGCTAACCAGGAGTGCTGTTTGTTTTACCTGAGGTCCTCAGTCCAGTCTTTGGACCTACCTTTGTTCTATTTTTGCAGGCTTTTCCCTTCTTTGTCTTTTAGCCACCACCATTTTGGACTCCTTTTCCCTATTCTAACTACCTAACACTCTGAACTTAAGATTCTGGAGTTTCCTTTTGTTTCAAGAGCACACTGAGGGCAAAGCCGGCAGACCCCTGCAGGTAGAGCTTAGCATCTGGCCTGCTGGTCAATGGATTGGTCACTTTGGAGGAGACGTGGCCACTGACAGTTGTGCTTTCAGGACAGATCCCTAGGGTTAGCTGCACCATCCCAGGAGTCTGTCAGATGGGTAGCCTGACTGAAGATTGTCATTTTGGTCCACAATTGTCATGGTGTGCAGCATAGCAGAGGCCAGTAGGGTATGTGTGCTGGCACCTGGAGGCCACTGAGAACTCTGGGACCAGGATCAGGACTTTCAGACTTTACAGGTAGATGTTCTTTCCAGAAGTCTTTCCATATGTAGTGCATGGGGGATCTTGTTCTTGACCATGAGAGAATTCCAACATAAACACAGCTGGAGGGGATATATCTAACTCCAAAAAGGCCAACCCATACTTTCAGCCATGTAGCTGGGATGGCAAGGCACCCCAAGAGTACTGGCTGATAGACCTCGTGTAGCCCACTGCAGTCATGGGAAGCTTCTTCTTTTGGCTTTTATTAAATCCACCTGGCACAACTGGCTGGCCCTTCTATTGCTTTTCTTCATAGTTCAGGAAAAGCAGGTTTATAATCTTGTTCTCAAGTGGAGTGAAGTTCTCAGTGATTAGGTACTTGAACCCGAGTTCCTAGGTCTCCTCATTCTTTGCCTTCCTCAGGTTCTGCTACATGTGGATATACTCATCATGCTGGCTCCAGGTCTCTGCTGTTTGACTTGGAACTTCATGAGTTTCTTGGGTTTGACTTCCATGTCCTGCTGCATGGATGTGTACGTAGCCTGAAACTACATTGCCTCCTCATGTCAGATCATCACCTCAGGCTGTATTTCCTGCTCATGGTATTTCTGCTCTGCGGTCTCATCACTCTTCAGTTTCAATGTCTTCTACTTCTCTTTGGTGTGATTCATGATGTTCTTGCCCCAGTAGAGAAGCTCACTTTCCATGGTCTTTTACTTGATCGCAAGCAGTTCTGTGTCCTTCTGCTCCTGCCATAGGTCTTGCAGCATCCTCTCCTTCATCCCTAGCAGCTTCTGCCTGTTCTCACTCATAAGGCTGCAGCCATCCTGGCCGGTCACCTTCTCTTCCATGAGTCACTGCTTGTGCACCTGAAGGTAATTATCCATGTTTTCATCCAAGGCTAGCTCCAGGAGGCTGAGGCAGGTGGTGGTGGTGGTGGATGTTGCTATCCTCTTCTTTGGCCTCCCAGGCTTTGATTACTGGCCCATCCTGGTAACCTACCAGGGCTAACATAGTGCTTTCTATACTGCTACTTTTTGTGTTATTGTTCTTTATGCTGCTGCTCTTCCTCCATAGCCAGTTTTCCAGCATCTCCTTCTTCTCCAGATGAGACTTCAGGTAGGTGATCTCCTGGAATTCATACAGCAGTGTGTCCTTGGGGTCCTCGTGCACTCAGAAGTTGTTCTTGATTTCCTTGTCTTTGTTGGTAAAGCAGTGGTTGGAGAGGCTCTTGTTGTAGCCAGTAAGAAACTGGCACCTGTGTGGCCACTGTGATGATCTTGTCTTTGCCTACAGGAGAGTTCTAGAGTAACCAAATCAGCTTGGTGTCCTAATAGGGGATCTGGGTGCTCCTGTTGCCCACTAGGACAGTGACTACCTTGCCCAGGGAAGACAGAGACGTTTATTTTGGAAGCTTCCTTATGCCGTTCTCTTCTACCACCTCCACCGTCATCACTACCCATGGGCTGTGTGGCTGTCCCGTCAGTTACAGCCACACTTTGTTGCTTTGTTCTACCTCTTGCTCCTGGCCAGGTTCAACAAGGTTGAGTTTTTCCAAACAGCTGTGGTCCTGGCCATCACAGCCACTGTACCCCATGGTGGTGAGGAAGTAGAGTGGGAGCGAGAGCTGATTTCATTCATGTGTGTGTTGCCCATGACCTGAGTCTGCTCTCATAGGTTCATCATATGCTGAATCTCCTTGACATTCTTGGTTACAAAGGAGGAGAGATCCTTGATGTAGATGCCTCAGCATTCTCCATCAGCTCTAGGTTCCTGCTGGACTCTTTGGACAGCAGGTCTCAAATCTCTTCTAGGTACATCTCCAGGTGGGAGGACTGGACCAGGCACGGCTGGTAGTACGAGTGCAAGAAATAGAGGAAGTGCTCAGAGGTATTGGGGATGACCTTGTCATCTGGATTCTATCCAGGTCCCCTGCATGGTATGGCCTGCCAGTGCCTATCTGGCCATAAAAAAAATACCATGCCACTGAAACCCTGAAAGTGAGTCTACTGAGGCTTTCACATTTTCAGCACATAAGTCTCTGTTTTGAGCTCACATCATGCATGGTATTAAAGTTGAAGATATTGGAAAGATATCCTGGGGCAATGCAGGGGTTTCACATAGTCACCTGGCCAAGTTTTACATCCACGTCGGGGCTTCACAGCTGGCGCTAGTGGTAAAGCACCCGCCTGCCAGTTCAGGAGACATAAGAGATGTGGGTTCGATCCTTGGGTCAGAATGATATCCTGGAGGAGGGCTACTCCAGTATTCTTGGAAAATATGATTCTGGAGAATCATATGGACAGAGGAGCCTGGTGGGCTACAGTCCATAGGGTCACAAAGGCTCGGACAGCATCCAGAGCTACTTCGCACACAGCACAGGATCTAATAGTGAACAGCAGTCACCCCTTTAGCCAGAAGGTGGCCCTGGGCCATCACCTTCAGGGTTGGCCTTGGTTATACTGGTCATCTTACTGCTCTGTCCTTTTATCACCCGCTTCCCACTCCACAGCTGGGGTGGTCCTGCTGTCGTCTCTAGGTCTGGATCATTGGGACTGACCCAGTGGGCCCCCATAGTGCCACTCTTCAAACTGCATACAGACTCCTGGGGTGGGGATTCTGGGAGATGGCCCCACCAGTTCTGCAAGCTGAGCCTCCACAGCTCTCCAGTCCTTACAGAATTAAGCAGAGTCCATGGAAGCCACAGGAGCTGTATTGGCTGAACAGCAGTCCCCAGAACCCACCTCATACTGGGGCAGAGAGAATTCTGCCGTGTTGCCAATTCCAGTGTTGCTGTGGCAACAGTAAGATAAAAGAGAAAAATGGGATGGGTGACAGACCATTCCTCTCCTCCTCTCCCTCCTCCTCCTCTAAGGACCTGGTGGGGGCTCATGGTTCTGGACACCTTGGGGGGGGGTGGTCCCATCCCTCACATGGGCAGAGGCTCACATGGAGTCCTACCCTCAAGATGGGAGAATCATTCATTGCAGTGAGCATGGCTGCTCTAACTCTGCCTCAAGTAGTGAGAGAAGGGGATGGGGCAGGGAACAGGGACAAGACTAAAAAGCTCCCTAAAATCTTTTAAGGAAGTTTAGAGCTGTAAACCATAAGAAAAGAGAAAAAGACAATTTAATGAAATCAAATAAAACAAATGAAATTTGTTAATGAAACAAATAAAAGAGAACTTTACCATAGAGATATACTAAAACAAATCAAAGAGAATACTAGAGTGGAAGAGTACAGTGAATGACCTGAAAGATGGAAGAGAAAGCATGAAAAGAAAGCAACAGAAATACATCCATTGCAGTAGAGTGGATCAAGCAGAAAACAGCATATATAATGCAGAGGATAGGACCTTTGAGATACTAGATGGAGGAAAATAAAGAGAAGTGAGATTAGCTAGTGTGATATATGGAATATCATCAAGAGAAAACAGTCAGTGAACGATTGCAGTCCCAGAAAGGGAAGAGAGAGAGAAGGAAGAGAAAGCTTATTTAAAGAAATAATGGCTAATGACTTTCCAAATCTGGGGAGAGTTTTGGACATTCAATTTCATGAAGCTCATAGGTCTCCAAGCAAATCCAGTGAGAATTTTTCCAGGACACTTTTAATAGCGCTGTCAATGACAAAGCCAAAGCAAGATTCTTAAAATTATCAAGAAGAGGAAGCATATAACTTACAAGAGAAGTCTAATGCTATCAGCCACTTTTCAGCAGCAGAAACATCAGAGGCTGGGAGAGAACAGGATGGTATATTCAATATGCTGAAAGAAAAAAAAAAAAACTGCTAACCATGGATGCTTATCTGGTAACTTGGACCTTTAGGAATAAAGAAAAGATGAAGACTTGCCCGGACAAACAAAAGCTGGGAAATTTCATCATGCAGGCAAGGCTAGAATTGGCTTGATTGGGCTTCTCAGGTGGTGCTAGTGGGAAAAAAAAAAAACAAAAAACACAAACCCACAAACCTGTCTGCTAATGCAGGAGACATAAGGAAATGGGTCCGATTTCTAGGTTGTGAAGACTCCCTGAGTAAGGTATGGCAACCCACTCTAGTATTCTTGCCTGGAGAATCCCACGGACAGAGGAGCCTGGTGAGCTGCAGTCCATAGAGTTGTGCAAGAGTCAATCACAACTAAAGCAACTGAGCATACATGAAGACTTACCTTACAAAACGTGTTGAAAGGAATTCTTCAGACTGAAATGAAAGGATGCTAATTAGCAGCATGAAAACATATGAAAACACACAACACACTAATAAAGGTAAATACATAGTCAAATTCAGCATACACTAATATTATAATATAGTATGGTGGTTTAGTTGCTAAGTCATGTCTGACTCTTGTGACCCCATGGACTGTAGCCCACCAGGCTCCCTGTCCATGAAATTTCTTGAGCAAGAGTACTGGAGTGGGTTGCCATTTCCTTCTCCAGGGGATCTTCCTGACCCAAGGATTGAACTTGTGTCTCCTGCACTGAAGTTGGATGTTTCACCACTGAGCCACCAGGGAAATCCCTATAGTCGTATGTTGACCACTTAAATCTAATGCAGGTATCTCCTGCTTTTCAAAAGCTCCCTTTACAACACTTCATTTTTATGAAAGATGTACACCAGTATCTATTTTTTTCTGAACAAAAGAAATCCAAAGAGATAACTTCTCTTTAATGAGGAAAAAAAAAAGTAATTGCTTCTTCACTTTATGCCATTTCAGCTTTGAAAAGTTTTCATAGTAACATTCTACTTTTTAATAGTAGGGGAAACCTGTACAAAGATTAAAGGAAAAAAATATTAAAAATAACTACATCTACTATAATTTCTTAATGCATATACAACATAAAAAGAAGTAAATTGTGAAAATCAAAAACATAAAAAGAGAAAAAAATTAGAATTTTGTCTGTGATCAAAGTTGTTAGCATAAAATAGTTATATCTGTATGATGTTTTGTGTAATCCTCGTGTCAATCACAAAGGATAAGCCTAGAGTCAATACACAAAAGAGAAAGAAAAAGAAATCAAAGATTATCATTAGAGAAAAGCAAGAGAGGAAGAAATGAATAAGAAAATTAGAAAATAGCTAGAAGCTAATTAATAAGATGTTATTAGTAAGTCCTTTCCTGACAATACTTGTTCTAAATGTAAATAGATTGAGGTCTCCAATCCAAAGGATAGGGCTGCAGAATGGATTAAAAAAAAAAAATAAAACAAGAGCCAGCTATATACCACCTGCAAGAGATGCACTTCTGCTTTAAGGAAACAGGCTCAGAGTCAAGGGATGGAAAAAACTATTCCATGCATGTGGCAACCAAAAGTTAAACACTTTTTAAGCCATGCATTTTATATATATATATTTTTCTGGTCTTTTACATATTGATTGATTACCAGATGGTAGGGTTATGAACCATATCTTTCATCATAAAAAAATATTTTCTAATGTCATTACGTTTTTTAAGAAATTGAGAAAAATCAAAGCCTGCCATTGTCAAGGAAACTCACTTTAAATATAGATGATATTTTTGAATCATATGAGAATTATACCTTCTTTTAGAGTATATAATTATGAACAAAAAATATTAATTAAGTACCACAGTAAAATACTTTGAAAACTGCTAGTTTTAGATATTGCTGCTGCTAAGTCACTTCAATAGTGTCCAGACTCTGTGTGACCCCATATACGACAGCCTACCAGGCTCCCATGTCCCTGGGATTCTCCAGGCAAGAACACTGGAGCGGGTTGCCATTTCCTTCTCCAAGGCATGAAAGTGAAAAGTGAAAATGAAATCACTCAGGTGTGTCCAACTCTTTGCGACAGCATGGACTATAGCCTACCAGGCTCCTCTGCCCATGGGAATTTCCAGGCAAGAGTATTGGAGTGGGGTTCCAGTGCCTTCTCTGTTAGATATAGCTACGAAATGCTAAACCAAATAAGTAGTTTCCAACTTAGACTTAATTATATATTTTTTCCCTTCATAAAATAATTGCCTAGAAGCAACTGTTTCTCACTGCTATTCTAAGTAAATGTCTCTGTCAACTCCAATGATAGAATTTCTTTCTCTGATTGAAGGATTCGTAAAATATACAAGTCTAGCTGTGTCTAAGAAATGTGGAAGAGTTTCATTTTAACCTGTGTTTCGTTGCAGTATGCCAGTAGCACATCTGTGCAGTTTTGCCTTCCTTTTTTCCATTATGTATTTCAGAACAAAATAAAAAGCAAAATAAATAAACAGCAAAAGAGTAAACCATATCCTTGTCTTGAGTATCTGAAAGGATTTAAAGAATTGATCTGTCTTATGTAGCTGGTCTAAAGATACAGAATACCAGCAAATAAGGGGAAATAGGATATCTTCATGCTGCTGCTAAGTCACTTCAGTCGTGTCCGACTCCGTGTGACCCCATAGACGGCAGCCCACCAGGCTCCCCCGTCCCCGGGATTCTCCAGGCAAGAACACTGGAGTAGGTTGCCATTTCCTTCTCCAATGCATGAAAGTGAAAAGTGAAAGTGAAGTCGCTCAGTCGTGTCCGACTCTTAGCGATCCCATGGACTGCAGCCTACCAGGATCCTCCATCCATGGGTTTTTCCAGGCAAGAGGACTGGAGTTGGGTGCCTGCCTTCTCCGGGATATCTTCACATGCAATAGCAAATTTTTCATTACGGAGAAAGTAGAATGATTCAGTATATAAGGTGACTTAATAACAGGTACTACAAAATTAGAAATACTGAGAAGAATGAGTTGGCATTATTATGTATCAAAGTGAAAGTAAAAGTTGCTCAGTCATGTCCAACTCTTTGCAACCCCATGGACTATACGGTCCATGGATTCTCCACGCCAAAATACTGGAGTGGGTAACCTTTTCCTTCTCCATGGTATCTTCCCAACCCAGGGATTGAACCCAGGTCTCCCGCATTGCAGACAGATTCTTTACCAGCTGAGCCACAAGGGAAGCCCAAGAATATTGGAGTGGGTATGTATTAAGAGACTGCCAAATACCCTAATCCTGCTCTCAACCATTCATTCTTCCTTGTGAGCTACATATGCTCACATATGCAGCATATGTGAAAACGTATGCACAAGTATAGAAGTCAAAGCCAGCTGAACAGAGTAACAATTAACTGGCCCTGACTTTGGTGGCAAGCTTCAATGCAGAATGTCTTTACCTCAATTCTGTGAGCTCAAATAGTGTATAATTACAAATACTGAAATTCTCCTTTATCTAAGTGCAAACTGAAGTCTCAAATTACAAGTTTGAGAGATGGACCAAAAAAAAAAAAAAGCAAGTATCCATTTTACCTACCCAAATGTGGAATCAATAAAGAGCCATACACACAAGTCAAGCAGACGGCATTAGTTCTGCAACCAAGTGGATACACTCACATCCGATGCATTTTTGAAAAAGGGAAGTAGGGTAGTGGCTCATGAGAGGTGCTTGTACAATTCCTTGTCCCAAGAGTGAGTTTTCAGTTATTATCTGCTCCCCTTAGGATTGGCCATATGTTTATTATTCAGAGATTGTCCAAAAGCCAGTGATATATTTGGCTTCTCCAAACAAGGAGTAAATGAAGGGAAACTGAAAATAGATTATAAGTAAATAAAACACTGAATACAAAGAAATAAAAATTTACCAATTACAATAAACACCTAAGACATTTGTACAAAGCATTTAAGAGTGGAATCAAGGATATTCTGCCCAAGACTTTGTACCAGACTCATATGTTTGCATAATTATTCTATCAAAACCTCAAGAAAAACATAACTGCATTTCTATTCAGATTATTTGCCGGTGCCAGCCGGCAAAGTCGAACGGTCCTGAAGAAGGGCAACGAGGCTGAGAAATAAAGAAGAAAGAAAAGATGGGGTCGAGAGGTTCAGAAGCAAATAACCATGAGGCAGGTTTTCATGCAACTGACAAAGTCTTTATTGAGTACATAGTATTTAAAAAAGAGAAGGGAGTAAAGTAAAAATTCTCTGGAGATTACGCACCTGTCTCTTGATTTTCCCACAAGCCTAAAGTGTACATTCCAAGAAGTGGGTAGTTAATGACTAAGATAACAGTTTGCTAAACTCAGGGAATCAGGTCAAGGCAAGAGTTGTTTCCCAGGCCTCAAGGACTAACCAGGGGTGGCGGGACAGAGAGCTATGCCTGTGTTCCCACAGGCCCTTAAGATAAGGCAGCTCCCAGAGCCATGCCTCCAGCCCAGGCCCTTAAGATAAGGAAGCTCGCTGAGCTATGCCTTGGGCTGGAAGCCCCCTTGGACAGGGNGCAGGTTTTCATGCAACTGACAAAGTCTTTATTGAGTACATAGTATTTAAAAAAGAGAAGGGAGTAAAGTAAAAATTCTCTGGAGATTACGCACCTGTCTCTTGATTTTCCCACAAGCCTAAAGTGTACATTCCAAGAAGTGGGTAGTTAATGACTAAGATAACAGTTTGCTAAACTCAGGGAATCAGGTCAAGGCAAGAGTTGTTTCCCAGGCCTCAAGGACTAACCAGGGGTGGCGGGACAGAGAGCTATGCCTGTGTTCTCACAGGCCCTTAAGATAAGGCAGCTCCCAGAGCCATGCCTCCAGCCCAGGCCCTTAAGATAAGGAAGCTCGCTGAGCTATGCCTTGGGCTGGAAGCCCCCTTGGACAGGGATGGCTCCCCGCAATTATTCATGAGTATGCAGAAGGGACACTTTATTTTTATGTAAATTCAGAATATCATTAATAATAAAAACTGACATATATACTGGAGAAGGCAATGGCACCCCACTCCAGTACTCTCGCCTGGAAAATCCCGTGGATGGAGGAGCCTGGTGGGCTGCAGTCCATGGGATCGCTAAGAGTCGGACACGACTGAGCGACTTCACTTTCACTTTTCATTTTCATGCATTGGAGAAGGAAATGTCAACCCACTCCAGTGTTCTTGCCTGGAGAATCCCAGGGACGGGGGGAGCCTGGTGGGCTGGCGTCTCTGGGGTTACACAGAGTCGTACATGATTGAAACGACTTAGCAGCAGCAGCAGACATATATACAAAAGTTAATTTCTAATATAAATACTAGTAACAACTCCTAAAATAAAATTTTAGCAAGTACAATCCATTGGTATATTAAAAGAATAAAACATCAAAACCAAGGTGATCCCATCAAATAAAGGCACTGAAAATAGGTTTCAGTATTAGAAAGTGTATTAGTTTAATCCAAAGACAGAAACCACAATATTTATTCATAATTATTAAAGATGAAATTTGATACATTAAAAAATGGATTCCAAATAATATTTCTTAGAGAAAATCTTTTATGTGATAAATTGATAGTAAAAAATTTAAATGTCTGTATGCTAAAATTATTTTTAAAAGGCAAAATATTTCCTATATATAAAGTTAATGAAAGAAATATTTTTATTTCCTAGATTACCTGGAAAATATAACCCAAGAGAAAAATATAATGTGCTAACACTTCATTAAGGGAGGGGGTATAGCTTCAGTAAAGCAGAAATGAAGGACAGAAGGGAGTGAGGAAGGAAATAGAGAAAAACAGAAATGGGTGCAATGGTAAAGAGATAGTGACTTATTAAAAATTACAGTGTATTTAAAAGTCTCATGTAGTATATTCAGAGAAGTCATATGAGTTATGCTTTAGCTGTTTTCTTTCATAAAAAAACTAGTGATTTGAGATGTTGCCTTAATTATATCTTTAATTTTTATATTTATTTTAATTAATCTCTATTTTTTATTGTGTTCTACTGATTGGTCTGCCTATTTTTGTAGTGCTTGAACATTTATTTGCTGGTTTAATTGTGCTTGGTTGTATTTGTGCTCATCCAATGATTTTGTTCCTTTGAAGAATCCTGTAATTTTAAAATTTTTAATTAGAGGACAATTACAATACTGTGTTGACATATAATATATATGTACATATTATATAGCATTTTCTTGGCAAAACTCTATTAGTCTTTGACCTGCTTCATTCCGTATTCCAAGGCCAAATTTACCTGTTACTCCAGGTGTTTCTTGACTTCCTACTTTTGCATTCCAGTCCCCTATAATGAAAAGGACATCTTTTTTGGGTGTTAGTTCTAAAAGGTCTTGTAGGTNGGTCACAAAGAGTCGGACACAACTGAGCGACTGAATTGAACTGAACTGGAGACTGAACTGAACTGAACATATTATATATATATAAGACTATGTAGCGATAAGTTAATTGTGCAATCTGAAAAATAACAAGGGAGAAAAGTTATGAGTTATGCACTAATCTTAAAACCAAACATTCTTTAATGTTAATACAGTTCTAATAGTTTAAATGCCCAAGAATGGAAAGATACAGTGATATACAAAGGTTGTAGACATTTAAAATTAGAAAATCATGGTAAATTAGGTAAATATTTAGAGAAAAGTAGCCATAGACTAATACCCTTAAACACTTTAGACATAACTTTTAAGGTAATAAAAGGTAAGATAATGTCCTTCATTATGCATCCTAAGATAGGATTTAAAGATAGGAATCATACCTGTAGAAAGCATAAAAAAGAATAGCATGAAAAGCTGCCATTCCCCATTAGAATGGGGTCCTCAATGTTTGCTAGTCTTTGGTGTTTCTTGTACAACAGTAACAGGCACTGTGTCTAGATAATAATGAGCTGAAATCTTTCACAGATGCCAAATATTAATAAGTATTCAAAGTATATTTTCCCTCAACTAACTGTGTATAATACTATGGAGATGTCTACCAAGGATTTGTCTAGATTGGACATGCCTTACTAAGATTAAGAGGCAAGACTTTAAAATGAATTTAAAAACTTCCTCCCTGGAATCTAATAGAAAGGGGTAAGGACTCAAATTGAAACTTCAGTGACAGGGTTGAAGGACGGCCAAATTAACAAAGACAGCATTGTCACTGTTTATAGATGTCATGAAATATATCACAAAATAATGATTTCAACACAGTTATTACTGACTTGTTTAGTGTCTTTGAGATTGAAGTCCATCGTTGTATTCACAAAAATTCTATCATTTGGAATTTTGTATCCCAACAAAATCCATTGAAAATACTTGTTTTAGAAATGTAAACCAATTAAGTTTTAAATGATGATCATTTAACGATTGGAAGTAATACATTTAATTTTCAATTAGAATGTTAATTTTTAGATGGAGATATAGCAAGCCCATTCACTGTCATTCAAGCATTCCCCAAACCCTTAAATTATGCAGTGAAGATGCCAGCTATAAAAATTGTTGCTGACTTAGTTGGAGAGATTTCTTTCACATTATACAAGAAGTATGAATATAAAAATTGTACATCAGGTCTGATGCTTAGTTAATTCATATGTAACATTGTTTTCTTTGGATTATTCATAAAATTAATTTTATTTGGTTTCAGTTGTGAAATTAAATCATAACAAAATTAAAACTATGTTAAAAAATTTAAAACCATTTATGTGTATTAT
>SJYA01000947.1:478224-513138 GCA_006410615.1 Neotragus moschatus
CTATATTTAAATTATTTTATATATTTAAATCTTTTTAAAATTAATTAAAATTTATTTTTTAACTTGAGAGAAAAAATAGATAAAACATTATATCTTTATGTTTCATTAATTTTCTGAGTAAAAATTTATCCCAGTCAAGAACATAAGCCTGTAAATGCAAGAATAAAAGAAAAAAGATGAGTTTAATTAGAGTATTTAAAGTCAAATAAAAAAAATTTTTCCTTTTAATATTTACCTATTTGAAAAGTTCCATTTATTTATTAATTGCAGACATATTTATTAAAAAACTTGATTCCCTGTTAAATAAGATCCTTGAGGAGAAAATGGGAGTGACTAATCTTAGCCAAAACTGTCATTTGAGTATAATAATGTGATTCATGGATACTTATTATAGTTGTCCAGTTCAGTTCAGTTCAGTTGCTCAGTCATGTCCAACTCTTTGTGATCTCATGAATTGCAGCACGCCAGGCCTCCCTGTCCATCAGCAACTCCTGGAGTTCACTCAGACTCAAGTCCATCGAGTCCGTGATGCCATCCAGCCATCTCATCCTTGGTCGTCCCCTTCTACTCCTGCCCCCAATCCCTCCCAGCATCAGAGTCTTTTCCAATGAGTCAACTCTTTGCATGAGGTGGCCAAAGCACTGGAGTTTCAGCTTTAGCATCATTCCTTCCAAAGAAATCCCAGGGCCGATCTCCTTCAGAATGGACAGGTTGGATCTCCTTGCAGTCCAAGGGACTCTCAAGAGTCTTCTCTAACACCACAGTTCAAATGCATCAATTCTTTGGCACTCAGCCTTCTTCACAGTCCAACTCTCACATCCATACATGACCACAAAAAAAACCATAGCCTTGACTAGACAGATCTTGCATGTCCAACTCTTTATGACCCTGTGGATTGCAGTATGCCAGGCTTCCCTGTCTCTCACCATCTCCTGAAGCTTACTCACAACTCATGTCCATTGAGTCAGTGTCAAAATCCAACCATCTCATCCTCTGACATCTCCTTCTCCTCCTGCCTTCAATATTTCCCAGTGTCAGGATCTTTTCCAATGATTGAGCCAATGTTGTTCATATCATGTTGCCAAATTACTGGAGCTTCAACATAAGTTCTTTCAGTGAATATTCAGTATTGATTTCCTTTATGATTGACTGGTTTGATCTCCTTGCAGTCAAAGGGACTCTCAAGAGTCTTCTCCAACGTCAAAGTTGGAAAGCATGAATTCTTTGGTGCTCAGCCTTCTTTATGGTCCAACTCTCACAGTCATATGTGAATACTAGGAAAGTTATAGCTTTAACTATACTGACCTTTGTTGGCAATTTTAGTATGCTGTCTAGGTTTGTCATAGATTTTCTTCCAAGGAGCAAGCGTCTTTTAATTTCATGTCTGCAGTCACCATCTGCAGTGATTTTGCAGCCACCCAAAATAAAGTTAGCCACTGTTTCCATTGTTTCCCCATCTATTTGCCATGAAGCAATGAGACTGGATGCCATGATCTTAGTTTTCTGAATATTGAGTTTTAACCCAACTTTTTCACTCTTCTCTTTCACTTTTATCAAGAAGCTCTTTAGTTCCTCTTCACTTTCTGCCATAAGAGCTGTGTCATCTGCATATCTGAGATTATTGCTATTTCTCCCTGCATTCTTGATTCCAGCTTGTGCTTCATTCAGCCCAGCATTTCACATGATGTACTTTGCACATAGGTTAAATAAGCAGGGTGACAATATACAGACTTGACACACTCCTTTCCCAACTTGGAACCAGTTGTTGTTCCATGTCTGGTTCTAACTGTTGCTTCTTGAGCTGCATACAGGAGGCAAGTAGACAGTCTGGTATTCCCGTTTCTTTAAGAATTTTCCACAGTTTGTTGTGATCCACACAGTCAAAGGTTTTAGCATAGTCAATGAAGCAGAAGTAGTTGTTTCTCTGGAATTATCTAGTTTTTCTGTGATCCACCAGATGTTGGCAATTTAATCTGTGGTTCCTCTGCCTTTTCCAAGTCCAGTTATGTAATCTCAAAGTTCTCGGCTCACATACTATTGAAGCCTAGCTTGAAAGATTTTGAGCATTACCCTGCTAGCCTGTGAATTATATAAAATTTTTGAATTTTTCTAATATAATTTTCAAGGCTGATGTAAGAAAATTAAATTTCCCCATGTCTAAGTCTAATTTGGTCTTAATTTGACTAGAAATCGTAGAGAGATTTTACAGATAAATCTGTTAAAAGTTATTTTTATTTAGAATTACCTTCCAGATAAAATATATTTAATTTTATAATATTTTATTTTGTTCTATTGCTTAATTCAAGAAGTGTTAAAGTATTAAAAATGTTATTGAGAATTAAGGAATCTTTATAGATATTTTACCTGAAATATATTGAAGCAGTCAGCTGAAAACTTAAAAATATTATGCCAATCTGTAAATCTCAATAAATTAGAGCTAACATAGATTTATAAATGGTAGTTGGCATCACATTCCCTTGTTGTTAGACTGTTATTTGTGTTCCAAGGCACAAGCTACTTGTCAACCTATTATACATGATGTGTCATCAGCAGAGCAAATAACAAGCCCATCTGGCATAATGTCATAGTATCTTAAAATTTATGTGAAAGTTTGGTATATAGACCATAAATATTTTTTGTAGAAATGGGCTTTTTTGTTCTTTTTCTGACACTATTGTTTTAAACAAGGATATAATAACTCATACTGCAGGAATTTTCTACTTAACTGGAGTTTTCTACCTGATATTTTTACACTGACTGGGAGTTTGTATATTTTTAGCTATGATGTGATACTTTGAACATCTTCTGACGTGACATGAAGGCATGCATGCAGGACATCATGGCTCCCTTTGTTGTAGGGTAATCTTGAAAGGGTGACTTCCAGATACATTAAAAAATACCCAGTACTAATTATTAGAACCAGGAAAAAAATCATATTACAAAACAGGTGTACTTTCTCTAAATGGCTGGAGTTCAGGGCTGTTTGGATTAATATGCATTATACGTAATCTGCAGATTAAGCTAAACCACCTGGGAAATGGATGGCCAATGAAGCACTTTATCTGCACACTGCAGGTACCTTGAGTAGTTTGCTACCTACAGCATAATTATAATTCTATTTTGATGTAGGCAGTGGTACAGTAGTTAAAATCATTTTCATTTCTTCCGGAATTTCCTGCAGAGAAATGCAAGCTGATGCAGTCTATTTTAAAACAATATTGTTTACCTGAATATAAGCCATAAAATGTAACCATAATTTGGAACCAGGTAGTATATCCTTCAATAGAAAAGGGAAGAGTTACTCTCTGTGTTGATGAACAGGTACATAATTAAATATAAATATTGTGAAAGTTCCGATATTTTGTTAATGAGATTTGTTTATGCCATTTTATATCAAAATTGCTCAAAGGTGTTTGAATTTTTAAAATATATTTTGATTTTTCCACACATTTGAATGAAATGTAGAGTTGAAGCAATTAGGGAGTAGATGGAAAAATGTATCTTGACATCAGTGATTTAGACATATAAATGCATGTGCACATGCATTTATATGAATATAAGTATATATACCTGTGTAAATATTTTACATGTACTCAAATTTGAGTAATTTAGATAATTTCATTTTGATTTTAAAAGTGTACATAGGAAAGTTGCTGTGTGTATATCAGAATAGATTCACAAAAATGTGTACATCAAAATCACTAGAATATATGGATATGTTACATTATACAGCAGAAGAGATTTTACCGTTGTCATTAAAGTTATGGACCTTAAAATAGAGATATTATCTTGGGTTATCTCACTCAGTCCAGTCTAATCACATGAGTCCCTAAAGGCAGATAACTTTCTAAACTGGAGTCAGATGTAGCAGGATGAATATCAGAGATACTGAAAGCAAGAGAGCAGCTTGATCCACTCTTATTGGAGGCCACATGGAAAGCATGAGAAAGAGCACAGATAGTATTTAGGAGCAATGACAAATCTTTGACAGCAAAGGAGACAAATGGGGACCTCAGTCCTGCAGTCATGAGGAAGTAGAATCTTCCAACAACTTGAATGACTTTAGAAGCAGATTATTTTCCAAATCTTCCATTAAGAAAGGCAGCCCTGCCAACATTTTGATTTCAGCTTTATGAACCCTGTCCCATCCTTACTTGTGACCTACAAAATCTGTGAGATAATAAATGTGTGTTGTTTCAGTCCACTAGATTTGTGGTAATGTGTTCAGTTCAGTTCAGTTGCTCAGTCGTGTCCGACTCTTTGCGACCCCATGAATCGCAGCACGCCAGGCCACCCTGTCCATACCAACTCCCGGAGTTCACTCAGACTCATGCCCATCGAGTCAGTGATGCCATCCAGCCATCTCATCCTCTGTTGTCCCCTTCTCCTCCTGCCCCCAGTCCCTCCCAGCATCAGCATCTTTTCCAATGAATCAGCTCTTCGCATGAGGTAATGTGTTACTGTAACAATAAAACACTAATATACATGTTTTAACCTGACAGTTGGACAGAGATGTAATTTAGTCTTTTTTTTCCTTTGCTTTTTGCCTAATTTTCATGTTAGTTCCTCAGCACTGTGTAAGGATATTTCATTTGATAAATGGCCCAAGTGGAAGACCATCCTTAGTAACTACTCTTTCTACTTCTCTGTTAGTTCCACCAGGACAACTCCTATCCTGGACCAAGATAGGTGACTGCATCACCACACTTTCTTGCCTAATCATCTTGATCACATTCTGGAAAATTTATATATTTTTTTCAGGATGTACTGAAGGCTAGCAACAAAAAAGAAATAAAAATAAAAAAATACATACATTATTAGGGAAAATATTATTTTTTAAAATTTACCTGCAGTCTGTTTGGATGACCCTGTTAATATAGTTCTTTTAATCTTTTAACTATGAGAATGCGTGTGTTAGCTAAAACTCAACTTTGGTTTGGAATATATGATTTCCACATATGGTAGGTTTCTCAAATTTGGAATTTGTTTCTCATTACTGTCTTCAAGTAAGTTTATTTTGTATATATCAGTAAGGATGGTACTGTGGCCATGTAAGGCTTATTGTGTCATCTTGCCCTCGAAAAAAATTATTCCCTGTCTTCCACCCAAAGATGTATCCTCTCAACTAAAGCTTATATAATATGACAGCCATAAAAGTGTGCTTTGCAAATAACTGACAAAGAGAGAACCAATGTGAGAATGTAGCCACAGTCTCTAACTGTGACTGCGTGAAGGGTCCACCTCAGCTTATCATCTCGGCCTGGGCATCCTAGAAAGTCCTCATCATTGAAACACTACCATGATAGTACAAAGACTCACTATTCCTGGTCAGCTAAGGAGTTTCCAGATGTTTTGAGGTTTTTCCTACCTAATTCTCCTTTCTTTCCCCTCTCCTTTAAGAGATTGTTGTTTAGTCCCTTAGTCATGTATGACTCTTTTATGACCCCATGGACTTTAGCCTACTGGGCTCCTCTGTCTATGGGATTTCCCAGGCAGGAATACTGGAGTGGGTTGCCATTTCCTCCTCCAGGGGATCTTCCTGACCCAAGGATAGAGCTTGTATCTCCTGCATTGCACGTGGATTCCTTACTACTGTGCCACTGGGGAAGCCCCACTTTCGTAATCCTTTTTCTCTTGCATTTGGCTTAATCTACATGATACTACTGATCATTTGTAAGAGGCTATGGTCTGAATGTTTCTGTCCCCTCAAAACTTGTACACTGAAATCTAATCCCCAGATTGGTGGCACTGGGATGTGGGAGATAATTAGGTTGTGATGGTAGGGCCCTGAGGAATGTGATTAGGGACCTTATAAAAGAGGCTCAGGAGCCCTCTGGCCCCTTCCACCCTATGAGGGCACAGCAAAAGATTTTGATCATACACAGAATGTGATTTTTCTTTGGTCTTGGACTTCCTAGCATCTAGAACTGTGAGAAATAACTTTCTCTACTTTATGAGCCACCCAGTCAATGGTAGAAACCAACTATGACTATGAACTCCAAGAGTTAGTGATGGACAGGGAGGCCTGGCGTGCTGCAGTTCGTGGGGTTGCAGAGTCAGACATGACTGAGAGAGTGAACTGAACTGAACTGATGACTATTTCAGGTTTTCTTTTGGGGGTAGGAGAAGCACAAAGTTGAAAAATATGTTTAATGATTAGGATCAATCTGTGCAAATATATTTTTCCTCAGGATTTAACTTGCATTTGGGTTTAATTATGCTAATGGTACATGTGGCCTTAAAGAAAAAGATGCCATTTTTCCTTTTAAAGCATAACTTTTTCACATCACTTGCTTTCCAGTGATCAACTGCAGAGTCCACGTGCATATATTTTCAGTGGATTTGGTCCATCTTAGACTGCATTCCTCTTTGTGTCAAGAAATGTCCAAATTCCCATTTCATTTCTAAAGAGAGCAAAACGGATGAGTCAAATTAATTAATTTATATTAATTTTATATCAAATTATTAATTAATTATTAATTAATTGATTAACTATTAGTTAACTATTAAATTAATAGTTAATCAGTTATCTTTATCTACTCAGATAGTCCGTTTTTATGTCATATGATTTGTCTGTTGAGTGGAACCTCTTTTCTGAAGGAAGTAATTTTCTGACAAATTTTTTGTTCTAAAAGTTAATATTGCCATATATTTTAATATCAGCAACAGACTTAATTTCTAATAATAGTAGTGAAAAAGCATTTTCCCTTACAACTAAATATAGTGTATAGATTATTTATAAATAGTCTATTAACTACAACACTCCATAGCTTGTGTCAGCCCAAGTAGTATACATTAAAATCTGAATGAATATTTGAAAAGTGTGGCATAATGGCCAGCTAAATAGTACAATTCTTAAACTATTAGTATAAACTATTAGTTTTATACGATAACCTAATAGTATAATTCCAAAACTATTGTATGTGTTTGTGATTTCCTAAAGAAAGAGTGATCCTTAGTTTTATTATACTTAGTCACTCAGTACTGTCCCACTCTTTGAGACTCCCATGGATTGTAGCATGCCAGGCGCCCTGTCATTCACCACCTTTTGAAGCTTACTCAAACTCGTATCCATTGAGTCAGTGATACCATCCAACCATCTCATCCTCTGGCATCCCCTTCTCCTGCCTTCAATTTTCCCCAGCATCAGGGTCTTTTCAAGCAAGTCAGCTCTTTGCACCAGGTGGCCAAAGTATTGGAGCTTCAGCTTCAGCATCAGTCCTTCCCATGAATATTCAGGACTAATTTCCTTTAGGATTGACTGGTTGGATCTCCTTGCAGTCCAAGTGACTCTCAAGAGTCTTCTCCAACATCACAGTTCAAAAGCCTTAGTTCTTCAGTGCTCCACCTTCATTATGATCCAACTCTCACATTCATACATGACTACTGGAAAAACCATAGCTTTGACTAGATGGAACTTTGTCAGCAAAGTAATGTCTCTGCTTTTTAATACATTCCCTAGATTTGTCATAACTTTTTTTTCTCAAGGAGCAAGCTTCTTTTAATTTCATGGCTGCAGTCCTGTCGGCACTGATTTGGACCCCAAGAAAATAAAGTCTGTCACTGTTTCCATTGTTTCCCCATCTATTTACAACGAAGTGATGGGACCAGATGCCATGATCTTTGTTTTCTGAATGCTGAATTTTAAGCCAGCGTTTTCACTCTCCTGTCTCACTTTCATCAAGAGGCTCTTTAGTTCCTCTTCACTTTCTACCATAGGGGCTGTTTCATTGCTATTTCTCCCTGCAATCTTGATTCCAGCTTTTGCTCCATCCAGCCCAGCATTTCATATGATGTACTCTGCATATAGGTTAAATAAGCAGGATAACAATATAAAACCTTGACATACTCCTTTCCCAATTTAGAAACTGTCTGTTGTTCCATGTTCGGTTCTAACTGTTGCGTCTTGACCTGCATACAGATTTCTTAGGAGGCAAATAAGGTGGTCTGGTATTCCCATTTCTTTAAGAATTTTCCACAGTTTGTTGTGATGCATAGAGTCAAAGGCTTTGGTATAGTGAATAAAGCAGAAGTAGATGTTTTTCTGGAATTCTCTAGCTTTTTTCTATGATCCACCAGATGTTGGCAATTTGATCTCTGGTTCCTCTGCTTTTTCTAAATCAAGGTTGAACATCTGGAAGTTCTCAGTTCATGTACTCTTGAAGCTAGCTTGGAGAATTTTGAAAATTACTTAGCTGGCATGTGAAATTAGTGCAGTTGTGCAGTGGTTTGAACATTTTTGACATTGCCTTTCTTTGAGATTGGAATGAAACTGACATTTTCCGGTACTGTCGCCCCTGCTTAGTTTTCCAAATTTGCTGCCATATTGAGTGAAGAACTTTTGCAGCATCATCTTTTAGGATTTGAAGTATCTCAGCTGAATTCCATCACCTCCACTAGCTTTGTTCATGGTGTTGATTCCTAAGGCCCAGTTGACACCTCACTCCAGGATGTCTGACTCTAGGTGAGTGATTACACCATCATGGTTATCAGGGTCGTGAAGATCTTTTTTGCATAGTTATTCTGTATATTCTTGCCACCACATTTTCATATCTTCTGGTTCTGTTAGGTCCATATAATTTCTGTCCTTTATTGTGCCCATCTTTGCATGAAATGTTCCCTTGGTATCTCTAATTTTCTTGAAGAGATCTCTAGTCTTTCCCATTCTATTGTTTTCCTCTATTTCTTTGCACTGATCACTTAGTAAGGCTTTGTTATCCCTCCTTGCTATTCTTTGGAACTCTGCATTCAGATGGGTATATCTTTCCTTTTCTCATTTTCCTTTAGCTTCTCTTCTTTTCTCAGATTTTTATAAGCTCTCCTCAGACAACCATTTTGCCTTTCTTTTTCTTGGGGATGGTCTTAACTACCACCTCCTGTACAATTTCACAAACCTCCATCCATAGTTCTTTATATCTAATCCCTTGAATATATTTGTCACTTCCACTCTATAATCATAAGGAATTTTATTTAGGTCATACCTGAATGGCCTAATGGTTTTCCCTACTTTCTTCAATTTAAGTCTGAATTTGGCAATAAGGAGTTCATGATCTGAGCCACAGTCAGCTCCCAGTATTGTTTTTGTGTTTGTATAGAGTTTCTCCATCTTCAGCTGCAAAGAATATAATCAATCTGATTTTGGTGTTGGCCATCTGGTGATGCCATATGTAGAGTCATCTCTTGTGTTGTTGGAACAGGGTGTTAGCTATGACTAGTGCATTCTCTTCAGCAACTCTGTTTTACCTGAAACTAGATGATATATCTATAATTTCAAGTAATAAATCATACAGTAAAAACTAATAGAAAGTTGCATGTTGAATTTACAGATGCTTAAGGTATGAAATGTATCTCAGGTATTCTTACATATTTTTGATAAACATACCTATATGCTATGAAGAAAATCAGATACATAAAAGGAAATCTCTGAAGCTCACATAATTAAAAATATGTTGGAAATGTTATAATTATTATGGTTAATTATAATTAATTTAATTCATTATAATTAAATGTTATTCTTTAAATGCTATTTAAAATAGAGAAAAACTCAATAGAAAAATTTGGATTATAGGACTATGTTAAAGAAACTTTACAAATTATTTTATTGAAATGTATTTGGCATATAGCATTATGCAGATTCAAGAAGTATGCCATGCTGATTTGATATATTTATACATTGCAGTATAATTTCTATTTTAGAGTTAGAGGACATCTCTGTCATATTATGTAATTGTCGTTTTTTGTTGTTGTTGTTGTGGGAATAATTAAGATCTAGTTTCTTAGTAAGTTTGACGTTCGTAATACAATACAGCTGACTCTTGAATAACATGAGTTTAAACTTCAGGAGTCCACTTATATTTGGATATTTTTCAGTAGCAAATGCTACAGTACTACATGGTAGTGGTTGATTGAATCTGAGAATGCAGAGGAACTGTGGAGAAAAAGGGTTAACTGTAAGTTTTATGCAGATTAAACCTCACGTTGTTAAAGAGTCATTACTGGTGTCTATAGTCACTATACTATGACTAGATCTCAAAGACTATTTATCTACTAATTACAAGTTTTTGTCCTCTTAGACAGAATTTCTTCCATTCTTCCACTCTTCAGTCCCTGTCAACTATAATTTTTCTCTATGTTTAGGAGTTTAGCTTTCTTAGATTACACATGCAAGTAATACCATACAGTATTTATCTTTATCTGACTTCCCTCACTTAGCCTAATGTCCTCAGGGTCCATCACTGTTGTTGCAAATGGCAGCGTTTCCTTCGTTCTCTTGGCTGAATAGTATTCCATTGCATGTATATGCCACATCTCTTTTTCTTCTTCTTCTTCTTCTTCTTTTTTTTTTTTTTTTTGCTGACTGTGCCTCACAGCTTGCATGATCTTGGTTCCCTCTTCCCTCCCTGACCAAAGATTAAGCCTAATGTGTACTTAGGTTGTTTGCACAGTCTGAGTTACTGTGAATAATTCTGTAATAAATTTGGGAATGCATATCTCTTCTATAACCTATTTTCATTTCATTTGTATATATATCCAGAAATGAGATTAGTGGATTGTATGGTATTAATGGTTACTTTTTTGATTTTTTGAAGAAAGTCCATATGGTTTTCCATAATGGCTAAACTGATTTACATTTCCACCAACAGTGTACAAGGGTTGTTTTGTGTCATTTTTAAATACCTGTTATAATATTTCTTTTTCTTTTTTTGTAAAGCTTTAGGTTATGGTAAATTTTATCTGACTGAAATAAAATAGATGTAATGTCCATTCTGAAGAAGATCAGCCCTGGGATTTCTTTGGAAGGAATGATGCTAAAGCTGAAACTCCAGTACTTTGGCCACCTCATGGGAAGAGTTGACTCTTTGGAAAAGACTCTGATGCTGGGAGCAATTGGGGGCAGGAGGAGAAGGGGATGACAGAGGATGAGATGGCTAGATGGCATCACTGACTCGATGGGCATGAGTCTGCGTGAACTCCGGGAGTTGGTGATGGACAGGGAGGCCTGGCATGCTGAGATTCATGGGGTCTCAAAGAGTCGGACATGACTGAGCAACTGAACTGAACCGAACTGAATACCTTCTAGGTTTTTTAAGAACACCCTTTACATTCATTAAGAAAAAAAGATGGTGGTAATTCATTCTCTCTCTCAGATGCTGATAATTAGAAATAAATATTTCAAAGACAAATTAGCCCTTTATATCTAGCAATGAGGCCAACAGTGTTTTAATAATTATTACAATGAAATTGAAAGCTTTATTATGTAGGGTTTAAAAAACATACCATCTTTGAAATGGAAAATATATTTCTTATAGTCCCAAATCACCCTCTATGATTACTAAATCTCTTGAAATTTTTCTTATATTTAATTGCAATAGATCACTAAGGACTTTATGTTTATATCTTTGATTTATTAATGTCTAATTTCACAATTTCTCCCATATTAAAATGAATTGTCCAGCTAACATGTATTACAATACCAGTTAGAATCAGTCTGTAAAATCATCCTTGCATATCACAGTCAGATTTGGCACAGTTTGTATCTTTTGTGATTATGTCTCTATACCTGTATTAACATAATGGATGTGTAGCCCACTGGAGAATGTTTTATTTTATTGAAACTTGTTACCATTAACAGGAAGTGTCAGAATAATAAAGTACCTGATTCTGCATTTTTGTAGGGACCTTAAAAACAAGGTCCTTCATCTAACAGAATAATTTATCTTATCCATCTTTTCGCTAATGTCAACTTAAAAAATATTTACAACCTAAAAGTTGAGAGTTATATTTTATTTGCTAAGAACTTTTAGGACTTCCAGCCTGGGAGATAGCATTTCAGGTAACCCTGAGAGAACTGCCCCAAAGAGGTGAGGGGAAGAGCCAGGTTACATAGAAGTATTGCAACAAAGGGCCAGTAGTCTGAACATCAAAATATTATTGTTAATTAAAGGAAATCAGATATCCCAATTTAAGGAATTTAGCTTTTCCATGTATGGGAGGATGCAGGAGTCTGGGTTCACTGATATTGTTCCTTCCACATCCATCTCAGCTATCTGGGGCCAGTATCTTTGTCTTTTGCATCCCAAGTTACTCAGAGCTCACAGTAGGGAGTGACTGCAGTCTGATGGCTACTAGGTGGCAGATATTCTTCTCCTTCTTGAGTGCCCTTAGGACTCAGGAACTCACACTGGAGGGCTAGAATCACTGATGACTGTGACATCCTTGTTTCCTGATATGGCAGGAAATATTCCCTTTCTTAGTAACATACACGTTACCAATAAATTAGATATCTCTCAATATAGTATTGTCGTGTTATTAATGGTTTCTCTTGTTGTACTAAGGATACATCTTAGTGGTTGGAGCAGAGACTCAAGAAACATGAAGTAGCTCAGAAACTACATTGCTGAACAAAACTGTCTTTAAATTTGATGTGTTGAGCTATAGAGGCATTAATAACAAAAAAAGTAATATATTTAAAGTCCCTGATTACTGTGGTGTCTACACAATGCCACAAGTTCAAAACAAAAATCAATTCATTTTATAAGGATAAAAGAAGGATTTATTCTCTTCCTTTGTACTTAGAAGTTAGGTAACATACATTTCAGGAAACTCACAATAAAAATAGAAATGACAGTAAAAAGAAATGATGGTGCTATAATATTGATTGTTTAGGAAGTTCATACTTTATCTCTTTTAATCACATTAAGAGAAGGATTACTGTTTCCATTTTAGGAGAACACTGCAGTTCATAAAAGATTAAAACTTGGGTAGGGACACAAAGCTAATAACAACATCTAAGACTGAAGCTTTGGTTTGTATGTATTAAATTATGTCATGCTACTGTGAAAATATTATTTACTTTGATTATAAGTAAAAAAATTATGTTTTATTTTATATTATTTATCCATTTTATACTTGGGGTGCTTTTAAATATTTAACAAATTGAATTTGAACACTGTCTTCCATGAAAAATATATAAGAGGACTGATGAAGAAAGAATTTACTAGCCTTGTAAGAAATGATAGGTAGCAAAGGACAGATAATCATAAGTTTTGAGTATTGTATAAGTAATTTAAAGCCAGTTATTTGAAGTACATTAAATAAGAATCAGTTAGATATCTAATTTCCACAAATAAAAAAACATCAAAACTAATATATAAAGTGATTTTAAATAGTTTAAAAAAAGTGATAATAAGGGTAAGGCCTTCTGCTAATGGACATGAAGACTTAGGGCCAGATTTCTCCTCCTGCCATAAAACTGGCAAAGCAAAACACATATGAAATAATTTTATTCAGACATTGGACAACAGGCAATGCATTAACTGTGATTCCCTAAGAGAAGAGAGACAGTGTGGTAAAACATGTAATCAGGGGGTAAACATGAACCTTTCCTCTTTAAGGCATTTTCCAGGGCACAGTGCAAAGAGGAGAATTTCAAGCTAAGCAAAAAAGCTTTACTGAGTTGTTCAGTTCAGTACAGTTCAGTCGCTCAATTGTGTCTGACTCTTTGAGACCCCACAGACTGCAGCAAGCCAGGCTTCCCTCTCCATCACCAACTCCAGGAGTTTACTCAAACTCATGTCCATTGAGTTGGTGGTATCATCCAGCCATCTCATCTTCTGTCGTTCCCTTTGCTTCAATCTTTCTCAGCACCAGGGTCTGTTCAAATGAATCAGTTCTTTGCATCAGGTGGCCAAAATATTGGCGTTTCAGCTTCAGCATCAGTCCTTCCAATGAATGAATATCTTTCGGATGGACTGGTTGGATCTCCTTACAGTCCAAGGGACTCTCAAGAGTCTTCTCCAACACCACAGTAGAAAAGCATCAGTTCTTCAGTCCCCAATTTTCTTTATAGACCAACTGTCACATCTGTGTATGACTACTGGAAAAACCATAGTTTTGACTAGACATATCTTTTTTGGCAAAGTAATATCTCTGCTTTTTAATATGCTGTCTGCTGCTACTGCTGCTAAGTCACTTTAGTCGTGTCCGACTCTGTGTGACCTCATAGACGGCAGCCCACCAGGCTCCTCTATCCCTGAGATTCTCCGGGCAAGAACACTGGAGTGGGTTGCCATTTCCTTCTTCAATGCATGAAAGTGAAAAGTGAAAGTGAAGTCACTCAGTCGTATCTGACTCCTAGCGAGCCCATGGACGGTAGCCTACTAGGCTCCTCTGTCCATAGGATTTTCCAGGCAAGAGTACTGGAGTNTTGATCTCTGTTTCCTCTGCCTTTTCTAAAACCAGCTTGAACATCTGGAATTTCACAGTTCACATACTGTTTGAGTTGAGGAATTAGTAATAACAAATATGGAAGCTGAAGTCCTTGAAAATTTCAGCATAGTGTTCTGGCTGTAAGAGGTCTATAAAGAAGAACTTCAGAGATTTGTACTTGTGTTCCCTCGAGTGTTTGCTAACTTCCAGATGATACATGGGAAGTATGATGCCCCTAAGGACAGAAAAGGAACAACCAGAGGATTATAACTCTAAATACCCAGAACTCCTCAAAGGTGACATGTTCCATGCCTGAGCAGACAGAATGGAGCCGCCTAAGATATTACTCAGATTATTCATAGAGAACCCAAAAGAATCATGACCTAGCAGTAGGAATGAACAACATCTGAACAAAGGTCCTTTTAAACCCAGCCCAGCAAAAATGGGCTTCCCTGGTGTTTCAGATGGCAATCAATCCACCTGCAACACTGAAGCCCTGGGTCTGATCCCTGGGTTGGGAAGTTCCTCTGGAGAAAGGAATGGTTATCCACTCCAGTATTCTTGCCTGAAGAATTCCATGGATAGAGGAGCCTGGTGGGCTACAGTCCATGGGGTCACAAAGAGTTGGACATGATTGAGCTACTAACAATTTTCAGCAAACTTTAAAAACAAAGCTCTAAATGATTAAGTGTTCAATATGTAACTCAATTCTCTGTAAAAACAAATCATTGTATTTTTAAAGACATAAAACAACCATTAAAAATATAACATTTACAATGTTAATATCCAATAAGAAATTCCTTTGCAGATCAAAACCAAGAAAATGTGAGTCAAAAACAGGAAAATCGTAAGTAGAGAAATCGATCTATAAAGAACAGAGATGGTAGAACTAGCAGGAAAAGATAACTAGAAAAAAAAGAACTGTTATAACCAGGTGCCAGTATTTATGGAATTTCAGAGTTCTTTGCCATGTAACCTCCTCAAATAAAGTGTCTTTCTGACTTTTCCCATGTTAGTTTATTTAAACCAACTTTTGATACCTATCTAAATGCAAGAAAATTGTATATGCTTACTTGTAGCTGATATTTTGCCTAATATTATCTCAGTGTCATTTGTTATTTTTATTGCTTGTAGAGGTTAGTTGTTTATTCCTTATTGACACATTGTTTTACAGCATATTAACATTCTACTTTACATATTTTCAATTTAATATATTATATAATAATTATTCATAATAATTTTAATTAATTATCATGTGAACTGCTTTTGATTTTTAGCTACTGTAAATTATATTGCTATGAAGATTCTTTTAGTAAACAGTTTGCATGTTACTTTTGGGTGGTATTAGAATGACTAGTGGTAGAATGTCTGGGATATTACATATTCAAGCTCAGTTGGTAAAGAATCCATCTATAATGCAGGAGACCCCCATTTGAATCCTGGGTTGGAAAGATCCACTGGAGAATGGATCGGCTACCCACTCCAGTATTCTTGGGCTTCCCTTGTGGCTCAACTGGTAAAGAATCCGCCTGTAATGCAAGAGACTTGAGTTAGATCCCTGGGTTGGGAAGATTCCCTGGAGAAGGGAAAGACTACTAGAGTTGGGCACAACTGAGCAACTTTCACTTTCATATTTGCATTAGATGGTCCCTGCCAAATAATTTTCCAAAAGGATTCTAACAATTAAAAATCTTGACTACATGCGTGGGTGTTGTGGTTGTACACATCCCGCTCTCATTTGATGTTACCAATATATTTTCCCTTTGTAGCCATTCATAAGGAAGAGGATTCTAGTTATAGTTGTAGGATTATTTCATTGTCCCTTTAATTTTTATTCCCCTCTGATTAAAGAGATTAAGCATCTTTTGATAATCTTACAGAACATTTCTCTATTGTCTTTCATAAAGTATCTGTTCAAATATTTTGCTCAGTTTTTCTTGGAAGAGCTGGAGAATTTATCTTTACTTTCATTGATTTATAGGAAACATATGCATTGTAAATATGAGTTCTTTTACAGACATATGTATTGCAATATCTACTCATATTCTGTGAACATTTTCACTATTAAAAGTATCTTTAATGCACACATTTAAAAAATTTTAATGGTGTTCAACTAGTCAGATTTTATATTATATGATTATTGATTTTTATATCTGGCTTAAGGAATGTTTACCTATCCAAATTCATTAAGACACTTTCCTTGTGTTATCTTTTAAGATCTTAGTAATTTTGCTTTTATATTTAGGTTTGTAACATACCTGGGATTCATATTTGTGTATGACATGAGGTTGGGCCAAAGTATACTTTTTATCTGTATAACTTATATATTTAATATGATACTTCACTAAATCCACAATTTTTGTTGGAAAAAAAATTGTTTTCTTACTGCTTCTCAGTGGTACCTTTGCTATAAATCTAGTGGACATAGGTGTGTAGGTCTCTTTCTAGACTCCACAATCTGTTCCATTTTTCTCTCTATTTGCATTCTATTTGTCCCCATATAGAGTGCTATCTGTTCCCATTGCCTTAATTATTGATGTTTTCTGATAAATTCTCTAATTTTCCTCTTCATCTTATCTCATTTCTTGGCTTTTTGCATTTCCATGTGAACTTTATAGTAATCAAATTTATAGCCAATTTCAATAATAATTTTATTTGGAATTGCATTGAATCTGGAGAGTAGGTAACAGAAAATGAACAATTTAATCTGGAGTTCATCAGTGAAATTTATGTCTGATTGAAATACATTATATAAATTTCTCTAGTAATAGTAAATAGGTCAAGATATATGTCATAACAATATTTGATGGTTTAGTAGTTAATCTGGTGCTTATTGGTCTTATAGTAAGTAATAATTTTACCTGATTTTACCTATTTTTTGTTGCTATTATATAGAAATAAAACTGGGACTGGAGAGTTTTATTTTTGAAAATAAACTAATTTGAGACTGAAAGTCTAATCAGTTCAGTTCAGTTTAGTTGCTCAGTCGTGTCTTTGCGACCCCATGAATTGCAGCACACCAGGCCTCCCTTTCCATCACCAACTCCCAATGTTTACTCAGACTCATGTCCTTTGAGTTCGTNATTATATAGAAATAAAACTGGGACTGGAGAGTTTTATTTTTGAAAATAAACTAATTTGAGACTGAAAGTCTAATCAGTTCAGTTCAGTTTAGTTGCTCAGTCGTGTCTTTGCGACCCCATGAATTGCAGCACACCAGGCCTCCCTTTCCATCACCAACTCCCAATGTTTACTCAGACTCATGTCCTTTGAGTTCGTGATGCCATCCAACCATTTCATCCTCTGTCATCCCCTTCTCCTCTCACCTTCAATCTTTCCCAGCATCAAGGTCTTTCCAAATGAGTCAGTTCTTTGCGTTAGGTGGCCAAAGTATTGGAGATTCAGCTTCAGCATCTGTCCTTCAAATGAATATTCAGGACTGATATCCTTTAGGATGGACTGGTTGGATCTCCTTGCAATCCATGGGATTCCCAAAAGTCTTCTCCAACACCACAGTTCAAAAGCATCAGTTCTCTGGTGCTCAGCTTTCTTTATAGTCCAACTGTCACATCCGTACATGACTACTGGAAAAACCATAGCTTTGACTAGACAGACCTTTGTTGGCAAAGTAATGTCTCTGCTTTTTAATATGCTTTCTAGGTTGGTCATAACTTTCCTTCCATTAATTTCATGGCTGCAATCACCATCTGCAGTGATTTTGGATACCCCCCCAAAAAAAATAAAGTCTGCCACCGTTTCCACTGTTTCCCCATCTATTTGCCATGAAGTGACGGGACCAGATGCCATGATCTGCATTTTCTGAATGTTGAGCTTTAAGCCAACTTTTTCACTCTCCTCTTTCACTTTCATCAAGAGGCTCTTTAGTTCTTCTTCACTTTCTGTCATTAAAATCTAGTAGTAACTGATGAATACAAGGATTCTGTGGTGGTTTCCTTTCAATCAGTAGAGAAACTGACATTACTGAAGGTCCTTAGTGGGGGAATAAGAGACAACTTTATATGGATATCTGAATTCCATGAGCTGTGTTTTTCAGCATACAACTTCTAGATCCATGGTAAATCATCCCATGCAAATTAGAACATTTGTCAGAAGTTCACTCTGGTAAAGATGTATATTGGAGATGAGTTCTTATTACTAGCATGCCAGCGATTAAATGTCTCAGTGAAATAAGTAGATTATTTTTTAAGTATTACTTTCAAAACAGATGTTCAATATTTAGAAATAGATATTTCAATAAGAAGTTAGTTATAGACTTACTCATTTCATATTCATTAGTGTATTTTTTTCACTTTAAGTCACTTTCTTTTAGTGAGATCTTATTTTGTGAGTTTCATAACAGTTAAAAAGAAAATATTAAAATAGAGCTGAGTTATTTTCAACTGGTGTGATAGATAATGTAGAACTTCATTTCATTGGAGTGTTAAATAAATGTCAGGTTCCCACACCTTATCATACTACCTGACAATAGGCACTTGTAATTAGTTAGCTATATTATTTGAGTTTTTCTTCAACTTCTGATTTGATTTCAAGAATAGCATGTTTTCACTAGACATAAGAACTCTTTCTAGTCTAATGTTTCTCCTCCTGTTCTATAGAAAAAATAACATGCTCCCTACCTGAATCACAAAGAGAAATTATACTTTTCACACATCATCTTTCTCCCTTTCTTCTCTTTTGCTTATTGTTCTGTTTATTTTTAACTGAGTACATTTGACACAATTATATGTTTTGTAAGATGAAGATGTACAGAATATTTTTGTTGTTGTTCAGTTTCTCAGTCGTGTCCAACTCTTTGTGACCCCATGGACTGTAGCACTCCAGGCTTCCCTGTCCTTTACCATTTCCTGGAGCTTGCTCAAGCTCATGTCCATGGAGTCAGTGATGCCATCCAACCATCTCATCCTCTGTCATCCCCTTCTCCTCCTGCCTTCTATCTTTCCCAGCATCAGGGTCCTTTCCAATGAGTTGGCTTTTCATATCAGTTGACAAAATTATTGGGGCTTCAGCTTCAGCATCAGTCCTACCAATGAATATTCAGGACTGATTTTCCTTTAGGATTGACTGGTTGGATCTCCTTGCAGTCCAAGGGGCTCTCAAGAGTTTTCTCCAACAGCAGTTTGAAGGCATCAGTTATTTGGCACTCAGCATTCTTTGTGATCCAACTCTCACACCCATACGTGACTACTGGAAAAACCATAGCTTTGACTATATGGACGGAGAATGGAATGGCAAACCACTTCAGCATTTTTGCCTTGAGAACCCTATGAACAGTATAGCATGTTAATTTGATATATTTGTGTGCTGTAACATGATTGCCAATATAGTGAGATTTATTAGGTATGAGAATTCAAAGTTCTGGGAGCTCTTAAAAAATTTATATCAATCAATCCTAGTAGAAGTACTTTCAATTAGAGGTAAAACCTCAGTTATACCTGCAAATCCTGATCTTAAAGAAACAGTCACAGAAAATAAGTAAGTACATGTTTACTAAAGCAGAAAGACTTCATTAAAGTTTAGCATGTCCCCATTTAACAGCCCTAATATAGCAAATAAACTCTGCGAACCTAAATTTTTTTCTCAAACCTGAAGCTAAAATCAACTAACTGTGAAAAGCTTTCTCCATGGCTTTTGTGGTATTTTTTATCTATTGAATATTCTGTCAAGAAATCCTTTTAAGTTAGTAGAAACTTCTAGTGAAGATCTGTACCTATACAGATAAATTATATCTGGGAAATTGTTGTAGTTGGCATAGTTGTAGATAATATAGCTTAAGAGCTCTTTAAAGATACCCAGTAAAGAAATATGATCTGTTTTGTCCATTTCTATGTTTTAATTGATCTTGTTTGAATATTTGTAAATTTGATTGGCAAGGATGGATGACATAAGCCTAATTTACACCTTCTTTGCCTCTGGTTGGAATCCAAGAACCACATGGTTAGAACGGCTTATTAAAGAATTTTATATTCTGTAAAAATTCTTCATTAATCAGATTATTGTTTTTAAAATTCTATTTTTACCACATGATGTATCATCTTTAAAGAATGTTGTATTCCAAAGTGTTGTTACTGGCAACTGACATTTAAGTCAGTAAACATATTGGACTGTGAGACATAATCAGGTCTCTTTGAGGAGAATAAAGCAAAGGAAGCTGATATTTCTATAAAAATGAGAAGTTTTGAATTTGTACATTTTAGGGAGCTATACATGGCCTTGAGTAAATTATTTAACCTACCTGAATTTCGGTGACTTCATTTATAAAATAAAATTAATGCCAGTTCCATAGCTTATGTTGAGGAATAAATTAGAAAATATTTGTAAAGTGTTTATCACTTTCCCCAGCATATGTTGTATGCTATATAAATTTTAGCTATTATTGCAACTAATATAAAATTCTGCTTGATTTAGTTATTCAATATTCTCTAATGAGCTGCTGCTGCTGCTGCTGCTAAGTCGCTTCAGTCATGTCCAACTCTTTGTGACCCAATGGACTGCAGCCTACCAGCCTCCTCCATCCATGGGATTTTCCAGGCAAGTGTACTGGAGTGGGGTCGCTAGTGAGCCTATATTACTTAAATCTTTTGTTACTTTGATTTGAAGATAAGAACAATTGTATTAAATGGTGGTTGAATTGATATCTTGAGTAACTAAGGCACTAAATTTTGAGAGATTAATAAAAATATATATTCCATGATATTCAGTATGTATTATGATTAATAGCTAATATTTGTTAAATTAACAAAATAAAGCATGTGGCTTAAAAGTGAAAATAATAGCTGTTATATGTGTTTAGAATGAAATGTTCATAAAATAAACTTGGATGGAAATAGAATACTAAAAAGACAGCCTTACATCTACAATCTATCAGCATTTATTTTGGAAAATAGTGAAAATGGTTATCTTAGTATCTACTGCTGCTGCTGCTACTGCACATGTCTGACTCTGTGCGACCCCATAGGTGGCAGCCCACCAGGCTCCCCCATCCCTGGGATTCTCTAGGCAAGAACACTGGAGTGGGTTGCCATTTCCTTCTCCAGTGCGTGAAAGTGAAAAGTGAAAGGGAAGCCGCTCAGTCGTGTCCTACTGTTAGTGACCCCATGGACTGCAGCCTACCAGGCTCCTCCATCCATGGGATTTTCCAGGCAAGAGTACTGGGGTGGGGTGCCATTAGCAAGCAATAAAATGCAGAAAAGCAATACAAGATCAGAGACAGGAACCCAGGTTTTAATCCTCATCCTTTTCCTTACCCCAACTTCTCCATTAAGTATGCAGCTTTATCATGTTCTGAAAGTGTTTTGTTTTTCTAGATTTAGTCTCCTCACCTGAAAGAACAAAGTGAAAATAGTAATTCTAAATATTTCTAGGGTAACTTTCAGTCTAAAATATCTTTGATAAACTTTCTGACAAATAATACTCAGATCCAAGCATAGATCCCAGGTGTTTGGTAAAAGTTAAAGAGAGATACTAGAACCAGAGAAAGCCTTGCAGGAAAATTGTAATTAAGTAATTTGGGGATATGATTTTTCCAATAGTCATGTATGGATGTGAGAGTTGGACTGTGAAGAAGGCTGAGTGCTGAAGAATTGGTGCTTTTGAACTGTGGTGTTGGAGAAGACTCTTGAGTCCCTTGGACTGCAAGGAGATCCAACCAGTCCATTCTGAAGGAGGTCAGCCCTGGGATTTCTTTGGAAGGAATGATGCTAAAGCTGAAGCTCCAGTACTTTGGCCACCTCATGCGAAGAGTTGACTCATTGGAAAAGACTCTGATGCTGGGAGGGATTGGGGGCAGGAGGAGAAGGGGACAACAGAGGATGAGATGGCTGGATGGCATCACTGACTTGATGGGCGTGAGTCTGAGTGAACTCCGGGAGTTGGTGATGGACAGGGAGGCCTGGTGTGCTGTGATTCATGGGGTGGCAAAGAGTCGGACACAACTGAGCGACTGAACTGAACTGACTGAATATGGGGTTAGGTAACTTAATTGGTAGTTTTAAAGTAAGTTATTGAGAAAAATAAATGATTTCCAAATTATCAAACTACAGGAAAAAGTATCTCCAAAGCTGACTACAATTTTATATTTAATTATCTTTGGCCTATAGATAATATATAAGCTGAACAAATAGACTAGCTGATTGACTTGGGCAATGCCATTATATGATCTGTACCTCAATTCCTTTTGTGTGCTTTTTCTTTCTTTAAATTTTGTACTCTTCATTAGCAGATGAGCGTGGAAGTGTATGTTATTGAGTGTATATGAAATATGGTGATAGAGATGATGCTAATTTATAATATAAGAATTCAACAGCTTCTGGTTATTATTATCTGTCTCTAGACTGTGAGCTTATTTTTTTCAGGGGGAAGGAATGAGTTAGTTTGATTCATCATTGTCATGAGAATTTAACCTTTCCCAGAGTAGGGACTCAATAAATGTTGCAAACTCACAGACTTGGCTCTTTGCATTGGTCGATTTTAACACTGGCCCTACAGCTTTTGAAATTTCCTTGATTCTATTTTTATATGAAATTGTGATTTGAGACTGTCAGACCAAGACTAATGAGAATAAGATGAAAAATTTTATTAACTTTTAAACAGGCCCTCAGCCTTTCTGGAGAGCCACTGGTGATGAGTCATCATGCTATTTCAGTGTGACTATCATGTTTGTGTTCAGAATAGAATCTCTAGTTGTGACATGCCTCATTTTTATAACTTTTTATATAATGCTAAAATGATAATTTAATTTATGTAATATCCCAGAAGAGAATACTCCTGGAGAAATGAGCAAAAGAAATTTAGGATAAAGAAATATTACTTCTGGAAAAGAACTGAGTGGCTTCATAAAATAAATGCAGTCTTCAACAACTTGTTGTCAAAGAAAGCTATACATTAGTCATTAGCAGACTCAGATTCTGGTCTATATTAATTTAGTAACTATCTGGGACAAATTGTTATCCTCTTAGAAGCTCAGTTTCCTTAAGATTTTTCAAGCCGACAGTTTATAATATCCCTCACAGCACTGTAAGTATGGACACTGGAGGAATTTTCATTGCATTATGTTCTCCTTGGGAAAGGCTACCCACTTCAGAATTCTGGCCTGGAGAATTCCATGGACTGTATAGTTCATAAGGTCGCAAAGAGTTGGACACGACTGAGCGACTTTCACTTACTCCTTGATATTCATGACAACTTGTTTGGTTGAGAAAATAATTCAGGCTTACAGTACAAACATACATTCTAAAATCATACTTCCTAACTTTAAAAATTTTATTTACCACTAGTGAAGAAAAATTTAATTCATGTATGAGGGATTGTGTTTCAAGACTTTTAAACTTTCAACCATTATAATAAATTGACTCTTTTAAAGATATATAAACATAATTTGTTCATTTGTTTTGTGGATAGTGCTGGTGGTATCATATAAGAGTCATATAAACACAGGCTAAATTCCCTTTTTGTAGGAACTTAAGAATTATTCCTCTATCTTTTTGTGTAACACACTCTACCTATGGAGTAAGAGCTTCTGAAAAATGTGACTTTTATTTCAAGATTTAAGCCAATGTCAACCTTTAAAAAACACAGGTATACATAATATAAAGCTGTTTATAAGCCAGATTTAAAGTGTCTGGTGCCATTCAGATGTACTTGATGATGGTAAGGAAATAATTAGAGCTATTTGAGAATAGTGCTAGGTGGAGCATCTCTAAATGCTAGCCAGTTTACCTAGCTCATGCCCAAACTGTAAACATCAAAATAATCTCTGTTGCCAACTTATCTGAGGCATTATGTTTTACTGTGTAAGATGTTTTCACAATTATAACTTTAGTTTACAATAGCAACATTAAGATTAGTACACATATAAACTTCCTATTGTAACAAGTTGTCTTCTTTTTAAAAAATGACTTTTTCACACTGGATAAGTTTACACTGAGCATAGTGGATGCTTTATGTTACCTGTGCTTTAGATTTATTTATTTATTTTATTACTTGGCTATAGCAGGTCTTTGTTGCTGCATACGGGCTTTCTCTAGTTGTGGTGAGCAGGGACTATTCTTCGTTGTGTTGTTCGGGCTTATAGAGATGGCTTTACTTTTTGCAGAGCACAGGCTCAAGGGTGTGGGCTTTAGTAGTTGCAGCATGTGGGCTCAGTAGTTTCAGCTCAGAGGCTCTAGAACACAGCCTCAGTAGCTGTGGTGCACAGGCTTAGGTGGCTCTGCAGTATGTAGAATCTTCCTGAACCAGGGATTGAACCCATGTCCCCTGCATTGCAAGGTGTATTCTTAACCACTGAATCATCAGGGAAGCCCAGTGTTATCTGCAATTTAAAAGCAAACCTTCCAGGCTGAGTGGAATGAAGGATTCATGGAAAGACCATTATTAACAATGAAAAACAAATTATTAACCTGAAACATTTCTCTGAGGGATCCATGATTGTATTCACTAGGTCTACAAAACAATAAATTAAGTCAGAAATGGTATTCCCTCCCATCTGAACCCAGCTGATCACATGTGACATACAGCTACTGGCATGTACGTAATTTCTGGCTGATATACCTAATTTCCTCTGCTATTCAAGAAAGCATTTTGGATGCAAGTTTCTATGTTATTGTAGAAAAATAGTTTTGCATTTACTCTGATTTAATATACCTATGTATTTGTTTTTGTTAGTGTATTTTTAGTTAGGAGATATATGCATAGAATAGTGAGTAAAATCTTAATGAGCTAATGCCTAATATAAAGACATAGTCATTTACTACCATCTTGTCCATAAATTAAGAACTTTCCAATAACCCTAATGCTGTTGTGGGGGATATTTTGGGTTGGTTTTTGTGATCACATCACATCTGCCTACCACTCCTAAAAGTATTCATTATGTTGACAGTTGAATTACATTTTTTTACTTTTGTTTAGATTTACTCTTTGTATGTATCAGATCAGTTCAATTCATTTCAGTCACTCAGTCATGTCCGACTCTTTGCGACCCCATGAATTGCAGCATGCCAGAAAAGTTCTGACCAACCTAGATAGCATATTAAAAAGCAGAGACATTACTTTCCCAACAAGTTCCATCTAGTCAAGGCTACAGTTTTTCCAGTGATCATGTATGGATGTGAGAGTTGGACTGTGAAGAAAGCTGAGNGGAAAGACCATTATTAACAATGAAAAACAAATTATTAACCTGAAACATTTCTCTGAGGGATCCATGATTATATTTACTGTGTCTACAAAACAATAAATTAAGTCAGAAATTGTATTCCCTCCCATCTGAACCCAGCTGATCACATGTGACATACAGCTATTGGCATGTACATAATTTCTGGCTGATATACCTAATTTCCTCTGCTATTCAAGAAAGCATTTTGGATGCAAGTTTCTATGCTATTGTAGAAAAATAGCTTTGCATTTACTCTGATTTAATATACCTATGTATTTGTTTTTGTTAGTGTATTTTTAGTTAGGAGATATATGCATACAATAGTGAGCAAAATCTTAATGAGCTAATGCCTAATATAAAGACATAGTCATTTACTACCATCTTGTCCATAAATTAAGAACTTTCCAATAACCCTAATGCTGTTGTGGGGGGATATTTTGGTTTGGTTTTTGTGATCACATCACATCTGCCTATCACTCCTAAAAGTATTCATTATGTTGACAGTTGGATTACATTTTTTTTACTTTTGTTTAGATTTACTCTTTGTATGTATCAGATCAGTTCAATTCATTTCAGTTGCTCAGTCATGTCCGACTCTTTGCGACCCCATGAATTGCAGCATGCCAGGAAAGTTCTGACCAACCTAGATAGCATATTAGAAAGCAGAGACATTACTTTCCCAACAAGTTCCATCTAGTCAAGGCTATGGTTTTTCCAATGGTCATGTATGGATGTGAGAGTTGGACTGTGAAGAAAGCTGAGCACCAAAGAATTGATGCTTTTGAACTGTGGTGTTGGAAAAGACTCGAGAGTCTCTTGGATTGCAAGGAGATCCAACCAGTTCATTCTAAAGGAGATCAGTCCTGGGTGTTCTTTGGAAGGAATGATGATAAAGCTGAAACTCCAGTACTTTGGCCACCTCATTCAAAGAGATAACTCACTGGAAAACACCCTGATTCTGGGAGGGATTAGGGGCAGGAGGAGAAGGTGACGACAGGGGATGAGATAGCTGGATGGCATCACCGACTCGATGGACTTTAGTTTGAGTGAACCCCAGGAGTTAGTGATGGACAGGGAGGCCTGGCGTGCTGCAGTTCATGGGGTTGCAAAGAGTTGGACACGACTGAGTGACTGAAATGAACTGAACTGAACTGAGGCCTCCCTGCCCATCACCAACTCCCGGAGTTCACTCAAACTCATGTCGCCCTATCAGTATCTAGTTTCTGACTCAGAAGTTTGTGCAAATGGAATTATCCTGTACACATTCAAGTTTGTCTTTTTTAAAGCTCTATTTAATGTTTACTACAGCCATCTATTTTGTTATGTGACTGTTGTTCATTCAATTTCATTGTTTTAACAATGAATGATGATTATGATACTGCTCTCATATTAACTGTAGCTATTATTATTAAATATATCAAGTTGAGTTTATTTGAGATGAAGCTCAGATATGAATCTCTGTAATCTGGCTCCAAGTACTGCACTCTTAATCATTTTAATGTATGCCATCTCACTGTCTATTTCATAGTAGCATGTTACTCATTCTTTTATTGGTGTAGTCAAGTTGTTTCTGCTTTTCCTGTGATGACTAATGCACTTTTGTATACTCTTGTACAAATATCCTAGTTTAAATGTATGAGAACTTACCTAATGTATAAATTTATGACTGAAATTGATGGAATGTAGTGTATGCAACGTGCAGATTTATTAGATGGCTTCAAACATTTTCTGAAGTGGTGATAATAGTTTAGATACTTACAATAGCATATGAGTGTTTCCCTTGATCTACATGCTAGTCAAATTAGAATTTTAAATCTGTTCCCATTTGATGTATGTGGAGATTTCCATTGGGATTTTAATTTGAATTTTTACTGGCTTGTTTACATTTTCACATTTCTTAGTTGCCTAGTTGGGTTTCCTCTTTTGTGAAGTGGCCCTTTAAGACTTTTGCCTATATTTAAATAGGTTCTCTCTCACTTTTTTAATTAATTATAGAAATTTTCAATATATTTTAATTGTCAGTATTGAAAATATTTTTTCACACAGTGTTTTTTACAGTTTTTGTAAAAGAATGATTTGTAATGTTGAATGCATTAATCTTTATTTTATAATTGATAACTAATTGTGTTTAGTTTTAAGAAATTGTTTCTTACCCTTATGAAAATATTTTATTACCTTCTAAAATATTCATAAGTATTCTCTTGTAGAGCTCTGATACACAAAAAATAGATTTCATGTATAGTGTACAGAAGAGACAAATTTAATTTTTTACATATATCAATATCTAGTATTTGAAGGAGCTTTTTTTTTAAAAGTCAAATGATTGCTAGTGCCTCCTCTGTCATATATCAAATGACTATCTGTGCATGGAACTGTTTCTATTTATATGTCATTTTTTTTATTGGCACCTAATCTTCTCCAGGGATTCCTTGGTTTTTCTCATCCATTTTAACCACCAAATGAACTTTAACTCAACTTTCCTAATTTTTCCAATTTGCATTTTTAAATAAATAGTTTGTAGCATAGGTGTTGTAGCTATTAATATTATTAGTAACTGTATCATGACACATAATTATGGAAAAGGCAAGCCTCAATATATACCTTAGACCATTCAGAGTGTTATAACAGAATGCCATAGATTGGGTGGCTCATGAATAACAGAAATTTATTTTTCAAAGTTCTAAAGATTGGAAATTCCAAGATCAATGTTTCATCAGATTTGGTGTCTGATGAGAGCTTGCTTCCTTGTTCCTAGATGACTGTCTTTTCACTGTATTCACATGGCAGGAAGGACAAAGGAGCTGGACTCCCTTTTATAAGGGCACTAATCCCATTCATGAGAGCTCCATCCTCATGGCCTAATAATTTTCCAAAGGCTCCACCTTCAAATATTATTATGCTTATGGTTATATGATTATTATGATTTCAACATAAATTTTTTGGGGGGATACAAACATCCACTCTATTGTATTACACACCAGGTCTCCCAAATCAAGTCATTCTTGCATGCAGAATATATTTATTCCACCTCAGTAGAAAAGTCTTAACTTATTCCATTATCAACTTTAAAGTCTTAGTCCAAAATCTCATCAAAAATCTCATCTAAATCAGATATAGGTGAGACTCAATGTACAGTTTATCCTGAAGCAAATCACTTTCCAGTTATGAACTGATGAACCCAAATAAGTTATGTACTTTCAAAGTGCAATAGTGTCACAAGCATGAAATAGGCATTCTTATTCCAAATGAGAGACATAGAGAAAAAAAAAAAAGACCAACAATTCCCTTATAATTCACTAACCCTTGAGGCTCAAGAGTAATCCTCTTTGTCTTGATGCTTTACTCTCCAGCCACCCTGAGGTGGAAGAACCATCTTCTGGACACACATTGCAGGGCCAGTCCTGATCATTGTAGCCAGCTGGTCATCCCTGCCCCACAGACTGGGTGGCCCTGACTCCACAGTGCCTTTGTGCTGGGAGCCAGCGTGAGGAATCCTGCCCATGGCAAAGGTCATGAGGAAGGGAGCCTGACAAAATGTGAGGATGTGATCAGGCTTCAGGGGTTCCCCCTGGAATTTCCTGAGCATCCACCCCCAAAAACCAAAGTCTGCCTGCTTTACTGTGTTATGCTTTCTACCTACTCTTCTGACACTAATAGGGGGCTGTCCCCCCCACCACCTTTTTCTGGAGAAAAGGTAATTTAGAGCTTTTAGATAATAAATCTCCTGGGCATAATAAGAGTGTTTCAATCCAAAAACCCCTCTGATGGCTTTCTAGCCTGCCTGCTGGACTCTTACAGCTGCATATGTGATTGCTTGTGGCCTCCTGACCACGAGAGGCACAGGAAGCTTAAAACATCCTAGGACTGTAGGGGCTTCTGAGGAGTCAAAATCATTAGAATAGGACTGATTAAAGGTTTCATTTGTTGAGCCAATACTTGTTGCCAAATTTTCGTATCTTTTATTTGTAGATATAGTTGGTATATAGAAAAAACAGGTCATAGACCTGGTATTAGCAACATTAGATCTTTGAGTTAAGTACTTTCTTTGTTATAACCCACTGCACCTTTGTTCTACAGGAATGTAAGTTTATTTAGTACTTTGAGGGTGAGGCAGAGTAAAGAAGAAACACTTCTAGGGAAAAAGAGTTTTCTGGTTGATAGACATTTATCTAGGAAGAGAGCCATAAAAATGTTAACAGGCCTCTTGGCCAGAAGATAATGTAAACCACCTGAGACCTTTTGTATACGGGAAGGTATGCAAAAAGAAAGTCTGGTCTCAATGAGGATCAGGACTGCTGCCCCTGCGTAACTCTGTGTATTCCATTATTTCTTTATGTACAACTTGGTGTATATAAGCTGATTTTGAAAATAAAGTCTTGAGTCTTGCACCGATGCTGGGCTCCCCCATGTCGTTCTTTTCTCCCTATTTCTGGCTGAATTCCCATCTGGAGTGCAGAGGCTCACCAAGTCTACTTACTTGCCCTTGCTTCTAAGATCCACATGAGAGGGAGCCCAAGGTGGGGCACCCTCCACTATTCAAGTGGGCCCCGGTGGCCTAACGTAGATGGTAAAAACCTCTTGTCTAGAGGTTTTATTAGTTTTCTGCATAAACCAAGTAATTCAGCCTCTTTTCTCCACTAATTTTCCTACTACACTATTNAGAGGCTCACCAAGTCTACTTACTTGCCCTTGCTTCTAAGATCCACATGAGAGGGAGCCCAAGGTGGGGCACCCTCCACTATTCAAGTGGGCCCCGGTGGCCTAACGTAGATGGTAAAAACCTCTTGTCTAGAGGTTTTATTAGTTTTCTGCATAAACCAAGTAATTCAGCCTCTTTTCTCCACTAATTTTCCTACTACACTATTCTTTCCTAATCTCTTTATATTTCTAATTAAATAGTCCTTTTCCAGACTCTGACTCTGTCCCCACTTCGAATTCTCTGATCCACCGGGGCTGGACCCTGGCACCTTTGTCCCCAGGTCCTACCTCCATGATGTTTCTTTGATATGGTCCCGTTTGGAAGCAGTTCCGTGCCTATGTTGTACATCTATTAATCCAGGAAGCTCTATTCTTGAAACAAAGGTAGGGAGAGACATACCCGCAGGGATTATGTATCTTCTTGGTGGAGAAGTGATGCCACACTGAATCTACTAAAATTTGCTTTTTGCACCCTCCAGAGAGGTGGCCACTGTGGCCCATTTCACAACAGGACCTACAAGAACCTCACCTGGAGTGACCAAGGAGCATGGGACCAGAGTTCAGGGAGCCTATGATGGGAGGCAGTGCCAGGCCATACTCACTGAGGTCCCACAGGCACTGGCAGCCCCTCTTTGGAAACTGCTCTGCTTCTTTGCACTCTGGGCCTATGATGGGAGTGACAACATGGGTGATCTTTGAATTGTCTTCAGGCTCATTCTTCCACATTTTAAAGAATAGCTCCTGGCTTCTGTTTATATGGCTGATCCATACTAATCTCACTGTTAAAGGATCCTTGGGTGCCTGTTTAGTGTTCTCATATTTTTGGAGTACTGATAAGCTGAGAATTTTCCAGCTCTTTAAATTTTACTTTTCTTTGGGTTAACAATTCCATCTTTAAGACACTGCTCTCTTCTTGAATGTTACTGGAGAGAATCAGAAGAAAACAAGCCATATTCTCAGCACTGCTTAGAAGTGTGTGCTTAGTCACTTCAGACGTGTTCAACCCTTGCAATACCATGGACTGTAGTCTGCCAGACTCCTCTGTCCATGGAATTCTCCAGGCAAGGATACTGGAGTGGGTTGCCATTTCCTTCTCCAGGGGATCTTCCCAACCCAGGGATTGAACTTGTGATTCGTATGTCTCCTGCATTGACATTTTACCTCAAAAAGACCCCACCCCACTAGTGCCACCAGGGAAGCCTCAGCTAAATATTCAGTTTTATTGCTCACATTCTATCATCCACAAAGGACAAACATAATTCAGCCCGGTTCCTTGCCAGTTTATAACTAGGATCAATTTTCCTCTAGTTCCCAATAGCATGTTCCTCATTTTCATCTGAGACTACATCACAATGGCATTTGCCATCCATATTACTACCATATTACTATTACTACTTAGATACTCTCTAGGAAAACTGAGGTTTTTTTTTTTTTTTTTAAGCTCTTGTCTTTTCTTTCTGAGATCTCATTAGAATCATTCATAGCTATGTAAGATTTTTCTGGCATTCACTTCAGAACTCTTCCAGCCTCTACCCGTTACCCATTTCCAAAAGCTGCTTACATACATTTAGGTATTTGTCTTATAGGAACATCCCACCTCTTGGTAGCAATTTCTGTCTTAGTTGATTCAGGCTGCTATAATAGAATACTGCAAACTGAGTGGCTTTTAAACAAGAGAAATTTATTTCTAACAGTTCTGGAGGCTGGGAAGTCTAAAATCAAGTTACTAGCAGATTCAGTGTCTGGTTTCTAGGTCATATACAGCCATTTTTTTTGCTGTGTCCTCACATAGCCAAAAAGTCAAGGATGTCTCTGAACTCTCTTTTATAAAGGTATGCTGGTTTAGTGGCTATTGTGTCTGACTCTTTGTGACCCCATGCGCTGTTGTCCACCAGGCTCCTCTATCCATGGGGTATTCCAGGTAAGAATATTGGGGTGTGTTGCCACTTCCTTCTACAAGGGATCTTTCCCACCCAGGGATTGAACCTGGGTTTTCTGCATTGCAGGTAAATTCTTTACTAAGTGAGTCACCGGGGAAGCTCTTATAACGACATAATCCCATTCATTAAGGTTATACTCTCTTTACCTCTTAAAAAGCCCACTTCCAAATATAATCACAGTTTGTAGTAGGATTTCAACATACAAATTTGGAGGGGGGCAGAAATATTCAGTCCATAGAAACATCAAAATCAAGGACTACCTTATATAGTTAGGGCTATAATTCTTTAGACAATCATTTAGTTCCAGTGTTTTCCTGAGCTGCAAGTCATTGTTTTCCTTATTACTGAGTCAACTTGCAAATACAGTCTTATACATGAGAATGACAAATACAAATGGGAAAGTGATAGAGGAGTAGTTTATGCAAAAAATAAATTCAATATTTTGTGACCATTGACTAACAACAGGTGGTGCTACTACCTTTAGCACCAGGGTAAAGAACCTGCCTATTACTTCAGGAGACATCAGAGATACGGGTTCAGTCCTTGGGTCAGGAAGATCCGCTGGAGAAGGAAATGGCTATGCCCTCCAGTGTTCTTGCTGGAGAATTCCAGGGACAGTATAGCCTGATGGATTACAGTCCATGGAGTCTCAAAGAGTCAGACTCTCCTGAGCAACTAACACATGCACACTTTGACTAACACCAAACTCATTGGATACAGTATTATTTTTAAGTATCAAGAGTGATCACAGTCCTAAAGATTCCTCATCTTGACTAAACAGGAGGAAGCCAGTCTCCCTTTTTTTCACACATTTACTTTAGAAAACCTTGAAGTACAGATTCTTTCTCTAGTCTTTGAGATGTAAATGTTCTCCTAATCTGTTGCCAGTTGTATATCCCTGGAGTATCTTTCTGAAGGACCTGGGTTATCTTTTCCAAATATTCATCAAGGAAATAGAGCCTACCTCTTTCTGTCTCTGAAGAAGAGTAGGAACAAAACTTTGCTAAGTGCCAGTTGGCAAGCATAGATGGCCTAATCACACTGACCCATCTCCCTCTCTCCCCCTAGTATCCTCAAGTACTTTTTCACTAGCTTGGGCAAGCACTTAAAAGCTCATGTATTTCTCTAATAAATAGTGATGTTGAACATCCTTTCATGTGTTTGTTAGCCATCTGTATGTCTTCTTTGATGAAATGTATATTTAGTCTTCTACCCATTTACTCATTTTTTCTTTTTAATATTGAGACACATGAGCTGTTTGTAATGTTTTGAAGGTTCAACCCTCGTCAGTTGCAATGAGTTATCTTCTTACACTAGTCAGCATGGCCATCATCAAAAAGTCTAAAACAATAAATGCTAGATAGGGTGTGGAGAAGAGGGAAACCTCCTACACTGTTTTGGGNAGCCATCTGTATGTCTTCTTTGATGAAATGTATATTTAGTCTTCTACCCATTTACTCATTTTTTCTTTTTTTTTTTTTAATATTGAGACACATGAGCTGTTTGTAATGTTTTGAAGGTTCAACCCTTGTCAGTTGCAATGAGTTATCTTCTTACACTAGTCAGCATGGCCATCATCAAAAAGTCTATAAACAATAAATGCTAGATAGGGTGTGGAGAAGAGGGAAACCTCCTACACTGTTTTGAGGGAATGTACAGCCACTATGGAGAGGCATATGGACATTCCTTAAAAAACTAAATGTAGGGCTGCCTATGATCCAGCAATACCATCCCTAAGCATATATCCAGAAAAAACCATATTTTGAAAGGATACATGCACCTTGATGTTCCCTATAGTAGTATGTACAATAATCAGGACATAGAAGCAAACTAAATGTTCACCAACAGAGGAATGGATAAAGTAGATGTGATACATATATGCAATGGAGTATTAATGCAGGAAACACAGGAGATGTGAGTTCAATTCCTGGGTTGGGAAGATCCTTTGTAGTAGAAAATGCAACCCACTCCAGTATTCTTGCCTGGAAAATTTCATGGACAGAGGAGCCTAGTGGGCTACAGGCCATGGGGTCACAGTGAGTCAAACATGACTGAGCATGCACAAACACATTACTCAGACAAAAATGGAATGAAATAGTGCCCCTTGCAGAGATGTGGATGGACCTAGAGATTTTCATACAGAGTGAAGTCAGTCAGAAAGAAAAAAGTGAATATTGTATAATATTGCTATATGTGGAATCTAGAAAATGGTATAGATGAACTTATTTGCAAAGCAAAATAGAATTACAGATGTAGAGAACAAACTTATGGCTACCATGGTGGGGAGTGGGACAAATTAGGAAATAGGGATTGACATGTATACATTGTGTTTGTGCATGTTCAGTCACTTCAGTTGTGTCTTACTCTTGGCGACCCTATGGACTGTAGCCTGCCAGGTTCCTCTGTCTGTGGATTTTCCACAAAAATACTGGAGTGTGTTGCCATTCCCTCCAGAGTGTTTTCCTGACCCAGGCTTTGAACCCAAGTCGCCTGTGTCTCCTGCATCTCAGGCAAATTCTTTACTGCTGAGCTACCACGGAAACTTTGTGCATACACTGTGCTGTGCCATGCTTAGTTGTGTCCGACTCTTTGCTACCCCATTAACTGTATGTAGCCTGCTGGCTTCTCTGTCCATGGAGATCCTCTAGGCAAGGATGCCAAAGTGGGTTGCCATGCCCTCCTCCAGGGGATCTTCCTAACCTACCATATGTAAAATGGATAGCTAATGAGAACCTACTGTGTAGCATAGGAGACTCTACTAAGTGATCTGTGGTGACCTATATGGGAAGGAAATCTATAAGAGTGGGGAGATATCCTCTGTCCGTGGGATACATGTTCACTTTGGTGTAAAACAGAAACTAATTCAAAATTGTAAAGCAACTATATTCCAATTTTTTTTTT
>SJYA01000947.1:513717-528537 GCA_006410615.1 Neotragus moschatus
GGTGCAAACCTCTTGTCTTGAGGTTTTATTAGTTTTCCATGTAAACCAAGTTATTCAGCCTCTTTTTCTCCACTAATATTTCCTACTACACTATCCGTTTCTAATCTCTCTATGTATTTGTAGTTAAATAAGTTTTTTCCTAGGATGCCGACTCCATCCCCACTTCAAATTCCCTGGATCCACCGAGACTGGCCCCCAGCAGACAACAAATAAATGGTTCCTCTTCCCATCCTTTCAACTATTCTATGTCGTTTGAATGGAGCATCTAGTCTATTTACAGTTAAAGTAATCATTGATGGGTGCGTACTTATTGCCGTTTTGTTCATTTTTTCTTTTTATTTTTGTAGCTTTTGTTCCTTTCTTCTTTTGCTCTTTTCCCTTGTGACTTGATGACTATCTTTAGTGTTATGTTTGGATTCCTTCCTCTTGTGTTTGTGTGTATCTATTATATATTTTTGATTAGCAGTTGCCATAAGATTATATATAACAACATTTTTTTAAGTTGATGATCTCTTAGGTTCAAATACATTCTAACAACCCTGCATTTTCACTCCTTCCCCACAACATTGAACAGTTTGGTGTCATATTTAACATTTTTTTATTTTGTATATTCCTTTACTATGTATTGGTATATAAATGATCTTACTACTTTTGTTTTTTAATCTTCCTACTAGCTTTGTGAGTGGTTGGTCTACTACCTTTACTCTATGTTTGTCTTTACCAATGAGGTTTTTTTCCCTTTGTAATTTTCAAATTTCTGGTTGTGGTCTTTTCTACTTAGAGAAGTCCCTTTAACTTTTCCTGCAAAGCCAGCTTAATGGCAATGAACTCTTTTAGGTTTTGCTCATCTGTAAAACTCTTTGTCTATCCTTCAAACTTGAATAATAACCTTACCAGGTACAATATTCTTGGTTATAGGTGTTTTCCTTTCGTCACTTTAAATATACTGTGCCACTTCCTTCTGGCCTGCAAAGTTTCTGCTGAAAAGTCAAGCTTATTGTTGTAGGAGAGTTCCCTTATACATAAGTGGTTGCTTTCCTTTTTCTGCTTTTGATATTCTATCTATGTCTTTAATTTTTGCCATTTTAATTATAGTATGTGTTGATGTAGACCAATTTGGATTCATCTTGGACTCTCTGTGCTTGTTAGATCTGAATTTTGTTTTTCCTTTCCCAGTTTAGGGAAGTTTTCAGTTATTATTTCTTCAGATAAGTTCTCTGCCCCCTTCTGTCTCTTTTCTCCTTCTGGGACCTCTACAATACAAATTTTAGTATGCTTTATGTTGTTCCAGTGGAGAAGGCGATGGCACCCCACTTCAGTACTCTTGCCTGGAAAATCCCATGGATGGAGGAGCCTGGTAGGCTGCAGTCCATGGGGTCGCGAAGAGTCGGACATGACTGAGTGACTTCACTTTCAATTTTCACTTTCATGCATTGGAGAAGGAAATGGCAACCCACTCCAGTGTTCTTGCCTGGAGAATCCCAGGGACGAGGGAGCCCAGTAGGCTGCCATCTATGGGGTCGCCCAGAGTCAGACACGACTGAAGCGACTTAGCAGCAGCAGCAGCAGCAGCAGCATGTTGTCCCAGAGATTTCTTAAACATTCCTCATTTTTTAAAATGTTTGTTTTTCTTTTTGGCTGTGCTATGCATGGGCTTTTCTCTAGCTGCAGCAAGTGGGGGCTGCTTCCTAGTTGTGGTGCACAAGCTTCTCATCCATGTGGCTTCCCTTGTTGCAGAGCACAGGTTCTAGGGGCTTTCAGCAGTTTAGGCTCCTGAGCTCTAGAGCGTCAGTTCAATAGTTGTGGCACTTGGGCTTAGTTGTCCCTTGGTATGTGGGATCTTCCCAGATCAGGGGTCAAACCCATGTTTCCTGCTTTGACAGGCAGATTCTTTACCACTGAGCCACCAGAGAAGTCCACACTCCTCATTTTTAAAGAATTCTTTTCTGATTTCCACTACTGTCTTCCACTGATCTGTTCCTCTGTAGCATCTAATCTACTGTTGATTCCTTCTAGTGTGTTTTTTATTTCAGTTATTGTATTCTTCAGCTCTTCTCACTGTGTCCATCCATTATTCTCCCGAGTTCACTGAACATCTTTATGATCATTAGATNCTTTCTGATTTCCACTACTGTCTTCCACTGATCTGTTCCTCTGTAGCATCTAATCTACTGTTGATTCCTTCTAGTGTGTTTTTTATTTCAGTTATTGTATTCTTCAGCTCTTCTCACTGTGTCCATCCATTATTCTCCCGAGTTCACTGAACATCTTTATGATCATTAGATTGAATTCTTTATCAGGTAGATGGCATATCTCCTCTTAGCTTAGTTCTTTTACAGAGGTTTTGTCTTGTTTTTTTTTTTTTTTTCTCACTTGCAACATGTTCCTCTGTCTCCTCATTTGGCCTAATTCTCTGTGTTTATTTGTGTGTATTAGACTGGTCACTTCTCAGTCTTGGAGAAGTGACCTTATGTAGGAGACATCCTATGGGGCCCAGCAAGACATTTCCCTCTGATCATTAGAGTTATGTNTTTTTTTTTTCTCACTTGCAACATGTTCCTCTGTCTCCTCATTTGGCCTAATTCTCTGTGTTTATTTGTGTGTATTAGACTGGTCACTTCTCAGTCTTGGAGAAGTGACCTTATGTAGGAGACATCCTATGGGGCCCAGCAAGACATTTCCCTCTGATCATTAGAGTTATGTGCTCTAGGGGTGCCTTATATGTGGGCTCTTCTATTGTAGAGAGGCCAACTGCTATGGGCACATGGTAGGCAAGCCTGGCCCTTAGCCGGGTTGGCTGCCAGGCCTTGCCTCATGCAGAGGCTGCTGGCCCATTGGTGAGTGAGACTGATTCCTGGGGCAGCTGACCACAGGGGCCAAGGAGTTCTAAGGATGGTTCTGGCCAGTTGATGGACAGGGCTGGGTCCTGGGGCTGTGTCTATTCACTGGTAGGCAGGTAAAGCTGTGATGCTAATAAGCTAGGGAGAGAATACCAATATGGCACTCGCCAACAGCAGTGTCCTCCTGGTAGAAGGAGTTCCCCCAAATGGTTTCTGCCAGCATCTGTGTCCCCAGAGCATTTCCCCTTTGCTTTCTGCCTCTGGCAGTGACTGTGAGATCAACAAGTGTGTCTGACCCAGATCCCTTTCATGTATTGTCTCTGTACTGGGACTTGGAGCATGTGAGATTTTGTGTGAGAGCTTTAAAAGTGGAACTTCTGTTTCTTTGAGCCCTCCAGCTCTCCTAAACATAAAGTCNTTTTTTTTTTTTTTTAAGCTCTTGTCTTTTCTTTCTGAGATCTCATTAGAATCATTCATAGCTATGTAAGATTTTTCTGGCATTCACTTCAGAACTCTTCCAGCCTCTACCCGTTACCCATTTCCAAAAGCTGCTTACATACATTTAGGTATTTGTCTTATAGGAACATCCCACCTCTTGGTAGCAATTTCTGTCTTAGTTGATTCAGGCTGCTATAATAGAATACTGCAAACTGAGTGGCTTTTAAACAAGAGAAATTTATTTCTAACAGTTCTGGAGGCTGGGAAGTCTAAAATCAAGTTACTAGCAGATTCAGTGTCTGGTTTCTAGGTCATATACAGCCATTTTTTTTGCTGTGTCCTCACATAGCCAAAAAGTCAAGGATGTCTCTGAACTCTCTTTTATAAAGGTATGCTGGTTTAGTGGCTATTGTGTCTGACTCTTTGTGACCCCATGCGCTGTTGTCCACCAGGCTCCTCTATCCATGGGGTATTCCAGGTAAGAATATTGGGGTGTGTTGCCACTTCCTTCTACAAGGGATCTTTCCCACCCAGGGATTGAACCTGGGTTTTCTGCATTGCAGGTAAATTCTTTACTAAGTGAGTCACCGGGGAAGCTCTTATAACGACATAATCCCATTCATTAAGGTTATACTCTCTTTACCTCTTAAAAAGCCCACTTCCAAATATAATCACAGTTTGTAGTAGGATTTCAACATACAAATTTGGAGGGGGGCAGAAATATTCAGTCCATAGAAACATCAAAATCAAGGACTACCTTATATAGTTAGGGCTATAATTCTTTAGACAATCATTTAGTTCCAGTGTTTTCCTGAGCTGCAAGTCATTGTTTTCCTTATTACTGAGTCAACTTGCAAATACAGTCTTATACATGAGAATGACAAATACAAATGGGAAAGTGATAGAGGAGTAGTTTATGCAAAAAATAAATTCAATATTTTGTGACCATTGACTAACAACAGGTGGTGCTACTACCTTTAGCACCAGGGTAAAGAACCTGCCTATTACTTCAGGAGACATCAGAGATACGGGTTCAGTCCTTGGGTCAGGAAGATCCGCTGGAGAAGGAAATGGCTATGCCCTCCAGTGTTCTTGCTGGAGAATTCCAGGGACAGTATAGCCTGATGGATTACAGTCCATGGAGTCTCAAAGAGTCAGACTCTCCTGAGCAACTAACACATGCACACTTTGACTAACACCAAACTCATTGGATACAGTATTATTTTTAAGTATCAAGAGTGATCACAGTCCTAAAGATTCCTCATCTTGACTAAACAGGAGGAAGCCAGTCTCCCTTTTTTTCACACATTTACTTTAGAAAACCTTGAAGTACAGATTCTTTCTCTAGTCTTTGAGATGTAAATGTTCTCCTAATCTGTTGCCAGTTGTATATCCCTGGAGTATCTTTCTGAAGGACCTGGGTTATCTTTTCCAAATATTCATCAAGGAAATAGAGCCTACCTCTTTCTGTCTCTGAAGAAGAGTAGGAACAAAACTTTGCTAAGTGCCAGTTGGCAAGCATAGATGGCCTAATCACACTGACCCATCTCCCTCTCTCCCCCTAGTATCCTCAAGTACTTTTTCACTAGCTTGGGCAAGCACTTAAAAGCTCATGTATTTCTCTAATAAATAGTGATGTTGAACATCCTTTCATGTGTTTGTTAGCCATCTGTATGTCTTCTTTGATGAAATGTATATTTAGTCTTCTACCCATTTACTCTTTTTTTCTTTTTAATATTGAGACACATGAGCTGTTTGTAATGTTTTGAAGGTTCAACCCTCGTCAGTTGCAATGAGTTATCTTCTTACACTAGTCAGCATGGCCATCATCAAAAAGTCTAAAACAATAAATGCTAGATAGGGTGTGGAGAAGAGGGAAACCTCCTACACTGTTTTGGGGGAATGTACAGCCACTATGGAGAGGCATATGGACATTCCTTAAAAAACTAAATGTAGGGCTGCCTATGATCCAGCAATACCATCCCTAAGCATATATCCAGAAAAAACCATATTTTGAAAGGATACATGCACCTTGATGTTCCCTATAGTAGTATGTACAATAATCAGGACATAGAAGCAAACTAAATGTTCACCAACAGAGGAATGGATAAAGTAGATGTGATACATATATGCAATAGAGTATTAATGCAGGAAACACAGGAGATGTGAGTTCAATTCCTGGGTTGGGAAGATCCTTTGTAGTAGAAAATGCAACCCACTCCAGTATTCTTGCCTGGAAAATTTCATGGACAGAGGAGCCTAGTGGGCTACAGGCCATGGGGTCACAGTGAGTCAAACATGACTGAGCATGCACAAACACATTACTCAGACAAAAATGGAATGAAATAGTGCCCCTTGCAGAGATGTGGATGGACCTAGAGATTTTCATACAGAGTGAAGTCAGTCAGAAAGAAAAAAGTGAATATTGTATAATATTGCTATATGTGGAATCTAGAAAATGGTATAGATGAACTTATTTGCAAAGCAAAATAGAATTACAGATGTAGAGAACAAACTTATGGCTACCATGGTGGGGAGTGGGACAAATTAGGAAATAGGGATTGACATGTATACATTGTGTTTGTGCATGTTCAGTCACTTCAGTTGTGTCTTACTCTTGGCGACCCTATGGACTGTAGCCTGCCAGGTTCCTCTGTCTGTGGATTTTCCACAAAAATACTGGAGTGTGTTGCCATTCCCTCCAGAGTGTTTTCCTGACCCAGGCTTTGAACCCAAGTCGCCTGTGTCTCCTGCATCTCAGGCAAATTCTTTACTGCTGAGCTACCACGGAAACTTTGTGCATACACTGTGCTGTGCCATGCTTAGTTGTGTCCGACTCTTTGCTACCCCATTAACTGTATGTAGCCTGCTGGCTTCTCTGTCCATGGAGATCCTCTAGGCAAGGATGCCAAAGTGGGTTGCCATGCCCTCCTCCAGGGGATCTTCCTAACCTACCATATGTAAAATGGATAGCTAATGAGAACCTACTGTGTAGCATAGGAGACTCTACTAAGTGATCTGTGGTGACCTATATGGGAAGGAAATCTATAAGAGTGGGGAGATATCCTCTGTCCGTGGGATACATGTTCACTTTGGTGTAAAACAGAAACTAATTCAAAATTGTAAAGCAACTATATTCCAATTTTTTTTTTTAAAGGGCCCGATCCCATGCACCTTTTCTTTCTATGGTAGAATTCAATCTGTCTTCCCTATTGTGCTAGTCTTGAATAGCCAGTTTAACTTATCTGGTTCAAATTCTCTTTCTATATATTCAGAGGATGTTTAATTAACAGTCATCTAATTTTGTCAGAAACAAGACATAGACAATTTGAAATATATATATTTATTTGCTTTAACTTATAGAAGCAAATTTCTAGGGAAAATAACTTTGAAGTAGTTTAATATAGTTAAACTTTAGGGAAGTTGAATAATGAATTTCTCTAGCTGTGACTTAACAAGTTGTAATGAAATTTGTAAGACACTGAAGATAATATTAGCTCAGCAATGAATATAAGTTCTCTCCAGCACTGGAAGACTTTTGACAGCATATATAGATCTAGTCTACATTATCATGGAGTTTAAAAATGTGCAGTTTCATCAGGGTCTCAGTATGCTATTTTTGTTTCTGAAGAAGCTGAAACTGGCTGTTATTAATGAAGGAGAAAATCAAGGACATCTGTTTATCTAAGGATATTAGAAAAGAACTTAGGCAGAACTGATGCAATTTTCAATTACGCTATTTTCTTATTCATAAGGACTTTCTACAAATGTAGGAGACACAGTGTAAGAGTACACAGATATCTTTGAAACTGTCAAAATATGAGCTTGAAATAATTGCTCTTCTTTTTCTGGTCTTACTTTTCAGCATATTTGTTTGTGTGTCTTTATAAAGTTACTGGTGTGCTGCAAATGTTTAACAATTTTCTCTCAGGGAGGAAAAACCTCTAATTTGTAGTATCTGCCAATATTCATGATATAAACATCCAAGCTTCCAGAGATATTGCTAATAAGGATTTGGGAAGAAATTCACAAAACCAACTCTTCCAAACTGCTGTGAGCCAATTTTAGCACACCTCTGGTTACACACATAGTTTTTAATGTTAATGAATTATCTACTAATTATCAATTAATTCTGGTTATTTCTTCTTGGAGATACTAGACTGAATTGAGCTTTCTTTCCCCCTTGTGGTTGAATGAGCTGTTATGATTACTTCTGGTCAGTAGATGATAGCAGAGGTGTTGAATATCACTTTCAGCCCAGATTATTTAACTGCCTTTGGAAGACCCTCCAGAACTCTCTCTTCCCTCTTCCAGGTGGGCATCTTCCAGATCATAGTTTGTCATCACCTTCAGTCCTAGAGTAAAGATGAAAAGCATGGAAGCACAATTAATGTATGATAGACATTTGATATGAATGAAAATTAAATCTTTGTTGAACATAAATGTCAGGGTGTTTTGTTATTGAAGCATTACCTAACTTATCCTTTCTGATAAATTATATATTATCAATGTTTATAAAATGTCTTTCCATTCATATACTTTAAAATACTAAACGTCTTATGTCAGACATTGCAATTTGTTAAAAAATGTATTTCTAGGTTTCAGTTAGTCAGCCCTCGTTTTTCTCTGTAGTCAAAATGTCAGGTCAGTTTCTTTCTCTCCCTTGATCTTGTCTCGTCAACAAAAATTTGGAATGACTGATTAATTACAGATCAAGCAAGCAGGATTTCTCAGCTCCTGTCTTGTTGTAGCAAGATTCAAAACAATAGATTGGTTACAACTCAGTTATAGCTCAAGCAGATCTTTTATTAAACAGAAAGTGGATAGTACACAACTGAAATTTGGGAGTGGGCTGACCCTGAGGGAGTGGCCATGTTCTCTCTTGGCTTCCCTTTTTATACTCCCTGTCTCTTCCTCTTGGTTTTGCTCTGTGCAAAATGCAAATGAGCATACACACAAGGACAATCAGGGAAGGGGCATGTCTGGGCACATACAAAATATGGCTTTTACATATTTATCAGGGTTGGCATGGACTGAGAGTCTTGACTGACAGTTGCAAGTTACATAACAAAGGCTCTAATTCTGCATGTCTTTCCCATCATTCCATCTGTTATAATCAGATGTATGTATGTATAGAATATTTATGAAACCTTAACGGTCTCCTAGCTGCCTAAAGTTACTTGAGGACACAGCTGTGCATCAAGGGCGCATGTGCCTGAGTTGGAGAAGCCCCTGTGGTTGGTTTCTATCCACTGCCCGCTCTTTTAGGGCACATGTGCAAGAGAAGGCAATGGCACCCCACTCCAGTACTCTCTCCTGGAAAATCCCATGGACCGAGGAGCCTGGAAGGCTGCAGTCCATGGGGTCGCTGAGAGTCGGACACGACTGAGTGACTTCACTTTCACTTTTCCTTTCATGCACTGGAGAAGGAAATGGCAACCCACTCCAGTGTTCTTGCCTGGAGAATCCCAGGGACGGGGGAGCCTGGCGGGCTGCCGTCTATGGGGTCGCACAGAGTCGGACACGACTGAAGCAACTTAGCAGCAGCAGAAGCGGTGCTAGAGTTAGAAAATTCTTTGTGGTTATTTTTGTAGCATATCTGTGAGCTCTCCTGGGCTTGTCTGGGGTGGGGTTTAGAACTGCTTGTATCCTTTTCAGCGAGGCCACCCCTCATTACTCATGTCTAACTTTCTACCTAACAAAATGGCTATATCTTTAGAACCAAAAACAAAAACAAAACATGTAAACAAACAAACAAAAACTGGACCCATCAACAAGGGCAGTAAAGGATATTTTCTTTTCCTTTTCACATTTGTCTTTGCTGGTCTTTGAGATTTTTACCATTCCCCTAAGGACTGTTTTCTTCTGCCAACATAATTAGCTTGTTTACTTAATTCCCTTTCACTTTTTCACTATTGTTTCCATTTGAAGTCAACATAACTTTTCTTAAAAGTATTTATCTTTGAATCCTAAAACAAATTTGATTATCAGAAACATAGCCATCTAGATTCATATATTTTATTTTTTGATTTTCAATGTTGTGTTAATTTCTGCTATATAGCAAAGTAATTCAATGATAGGAATTCTTTTTTATATTATTTTCCACTTTATTTTATCATAGAATATTGAATATAGCTCCCTGAGATGTACAGGAGGACCTTGTTGTAATCCACCCTATATGTAATAGCTTGCATCTACTAACCCCAAATCCCCACTCCATCCCACTCCCCCCCACCACCTCCTTGAGCAACTACAAATATGTTCTCTGTGTCTGTGACAGACTCCTATTTTCAATAACCTCCTGAGCCTTTGCATTTCTAATAAAATTTTAGAGACTTATTTCTTTAACTTGTGAAATTGTATGTATCTTTAGTTTTTTTATTTTTTTTAATTTTTATTTTTACTTCATTTTACTTTACAATACTGTATTGATTTTGCCATACATTGACATGAACCCGTCACGGATGTACATGAATTCCCAATTCTGAACCCTCCTCCTACCTTCTACCCCATATCACCTCTCTGGATCATCCCCATGCACCAGCCCCAAGCATCCTGTATCCTGTATCGAACATAAACTGGTGATTCGACTCTTACATAATAGTATACATGTTTCAATGCCATTCTCCCAAATCATCCCACCCTCTCCCTCTCCCTCAGAGTCCAAAAGTCTGTTCTATACATCTGTGTCTCTTTTGCTGTCTTGCATACAGGTTTATCATTACCATCTTTCTAAATTCCATATATATGTGTTAGTATACTGTACTGGTGTTTTTCTTTCTGGCTTACTTCACTCTGTATTCGGCTCCAGTTTCATCCATCTCATTAGAACGGATTCAAATGTATTCTTTTTAATGGCTGAGTAATACTCCATTGTGTATATGTACCACAGCTTTCTTATTCATTCAAGATAATTTCTTCTCATACTAGTTTTATATATTCATTGATACAAATTTTCATGCCCTATAACTAAAATCCTAGAAAAGTGTGAAGTGTGAAAGTCGCTCAGTTGTGTCAGGCTCTTTAGTTTATGGAATTTTCCAGGCCAGAATACTGAAGTTGGTAGCCTTTCCCTTCTCCAGGGGATCTTCCCAACCCAAGGACTGAATCCAGGTCTCCCACATTGCTGGCAGATTCTTAACCAGCTGAGCCACAAAGGAACCCCAAGAATACTGGAGTGGGTAGTCTATCCCTTTTTCAGGGGATCTTCCCGACCCAAGAATTGAACCGGAGTCTCCTGTGTTGCAGGCATTAGCAAATGTGTCTTATAAATCTGTGGACTCCAGGCAAGTTTTACTTCCACAGCTCCACCCTTAGCCTTAGATGCAGTTGCTAACAGGGAAAAGAAACACAGTTTGGAACAGGTGTTCTGGCATTGCCTATCAATAACTAATACAATCATACATTTGAATTTCCATTTCCCTTTCTCACTGTTGTTCCCATTTTGAATTCAAGAAACTTAAAAAGATTTCTACTTTGTATCATCTTCCTAATCTCATACAAATTTGGAGGAATTAATTATTTCTCAAAATACTTTGTAGCTATCTGCTGAAAAAAATCTTAATGCAATAAATATCCAAGATAAAAGGAAATGTCCAAGATTGTCACAATCACTGTGACATGTATATGTCCAACAATACATGATGGATTGAAAAAAGTCATATACCCATGCAATGTTATATTATTCAACCATATAAAGGATGAACCCTGAAAATATGGTCAGTAAAATAAGCCAGACATAAAATAACAAATACGATTCTACTTACATTGAGTATCTAGAATAGGCAAATTCAGAAAGACGGAAAGTAAAGCAGAGATTACCAGAGGCTGGAGATGTGGGTAAATGATGAGTTATGCTTAGTGTATATAGAGTTTATCTATGGGAAGATGAGAAAATTCTGAAAACACATAGTAGTAATGTTAACATATTTAATGTTGTAGAATTGTATACTTAAAATGGCTAACATGGAAAATTTATGTATATTTTACAAAAAAAAAAAAAAAAAAGTATACAGTGGAAAATGTCTCTCCACCTCTGAACATCCCATACCGCAATCTAGAAATCATTCATTTTCTTCTATGTCCTTGCAAAGTGTATTCCCCGTTTTATTTAAGAATGAACACTGTCATATTTTAACATGAAAAAAGTAATGCTGCTGCCGCCGCTAGGTCGCTTCAGTCGTGTCCGACTCTGTGCGACCCCATAGACGGCAGCCCACCAGGCTCCGCCATTCCTGGGATTCTCCAGGCAAGAACACTGGAGTGGGCTGCCATTTCCTTCTCCAATGCATGAAAGTGAAAAGTGAAAGTGAAGTCGCATAGTCACGTCCAACTCTTCCCGATCCCATGGACTGCAGCCTTCCAGGCTCCTCCGTCCATAGGATTTTCCAGGCAAGAGTACTGGAGGGGGGTGCCATTGCCTTACTAAATGGTGCCAATTTCAGCAGCAAAAAGAAAAATAGAAAGAGTGAAAATAAAAGGAAAAAATGTTCTTATATAACCAGCCATACTACTTAAGCTATGTTAGACCCAGCAGTGTCTGAGTTGACTCAAGACATAGAAACCACACAGTGAATAAAAGAGAAAGTACTTAATATAAGGAAACTCTGTTACCTTACAGCTGAGGGAGAGGAAAAGGAAAAACTTGAGGGCTTCCCTACTCCTGAAGGCTGGGATCCCAATTCTAAATGTCTGAAATATTCATGGATTTGCATAGCTAGTTTGAAGTCATTGGGCAACCTTCAAAGAGCAAGAAGGGTACAATTCATCAGTAGATGATGGTGCAGTTACCAAAAAAGGGTGGTGGTTTGCAAAGAACCCTCTGGACTACAGGCAAGCTGTTCAGGGACATGCAGAAGGAATCAGATTGCCAGTATGGGTAGAAGGTCTCTCCGGTGCTGATTTCTGTGTCAAGAGAACCACATGGAGGTAATCACTGGACCACATCGGGCTACAGTATCACCAAGTGAGCATGCTTGCTAGTCACAGGCTTGGGCAGAACTCCACTTGATGTCCTTATCACCCCTACCTCCCCATCACTGACTCAATAAGAAACAGCTGGAAACCTAAGGCAATGCTTCTTCTTCAGTACCTTCTAGTGTCCTCTGTTGGAGAAGGCGATGGCACCCCACTCCAGCACTCTCGCCTGGAGAATCCCAGTGATGCAGGAGCTGGTGGGCCTCAGTCCAAGGGGTTGCTAAGGGTCGGACACTACTGAGCGACTTCACTTTAACTTTTCATTTTCATGCATTGGAGAAGGAAATGGCAACCCACTCCAATGTTCTTGCCTGGAGAATCCCAGGGACAGGGAGCCTGGTGGGCTACCATCTATGAGGTCGCACAGAGTCGGACACGACTGAAGCGACTTAGCAGCAGCAGCAGCAGCAATGGTGTCCTCTACTGAGGAAACTTTCTACGTGTTGTGCTCACTATGAAGGAGAGATAGTTAAAAAAAACTCTGTATATTATGGGAAAGTGTATGTATATACACATGAATATTTAATATATGCATACACATACATGAATATTTCCTGGTGGCTCAGATGGTAAAGAATCTGCCTGCAATGCAGGAAACCAGGATCTGATCCCTAAATTGGGAAGATCCTCTGAAGAAGGAAATGGCTACCCACTCCAGTATTCTTGCCTGGAGAATTCCATGGACAGAGGAGCCTGGTGGGCTATAGTCAGTAGGGTTGCAAAGAGTCAGATATGGCTAAGCAACTACCTGTATATGCTATATATTATATATATACATGTATTACATACACATGTGTATATACTATATGTGTGTGTAATGTGTGTATACTATATGTGTGTGTATTTTTAGCCGAGGATCAATAAATTGTTAACTAAGACAGATAATATGACAAAGCTTCCTGTAGCCACCCAAATTCAACTTAAACACTGGGATTGATTTGTACCTTTCTGCTCCATGAAAATATTGAAACAGAGGAATGCTTTCCCTTGCTGATTTTAAGAATCTTTGAAGGTCACATGAGTAATGAAATTCATGTGACAAACTTTTTCTATCCTATTTATATTGTAATTTTACAAACACAGGGCTATTTCACAGGTTTAGAATAATTGCCATTATAAGGAATAGCACTTATCATAGGAACAATAATCTGAGTTGTATATCATACAAAGCCAGAAGTTAATCCTTTTTTATGCTTTTATAAGAAATCATATTCATAATTCTATGTGAAATATAATCTACTCTTTGTGATTTTTAATCGTTCTATAGCTTATAATGAGGATCTCATACATCAGGAGCTTTCTCTGTATACTTGACGTGGAACTAGAAGCAACAATTTATGAAATAGTCAAAGAAATTATGGGATTGGAAGCTAATGTGTAATGGTTGCATACATTTTAAGACATAAAAGTAATATGAACAATCTACTCTTTTTAAAGAAGTGTAATTTACATCGGATAAGCATAAGATTCAGGATCTTTAGTGAATTTATAAAGCTATGTAGCCAGAACATCATTTAGTTTTAGAACATTTCCATTACCTTTAAATGTTCCCTTGTGTCTTATTTTGAGTCAGTCTCCACTCCCATCCTCAGATTCAGGCAACTACTGTCTCTATAGGTTTGCCTGTCTAGGAAGTTTCATATAAATGTACTATCTTTTGTATCTGCTTTGTTTTATTCAGCATGAGGTTTTTGATGTTTATCTATGTTAGACCATATGTCTATAGTTCCTTTTATTTTGATAGTATAAAAAGTTGTTGCAGTATAGTTTTGTTGTTACTTCTCTTTTTTGCTATTGTTGTCATATAAATTACATCTTTATAAATTAGTCTCATCAATACATTTAAAATTTATGGCATTATGCAGTTAACTTTTATATCAAATAGAAGAAATTAATTATAAACAAACATGCGTTTATACTCTTTTGTATTTATCTATTAGTTACCTTTATGGGTATCATTAATTTCTTCTTGTGGATTTATATTCTAACTAGTGTCTTTGATTTCAGCCTGAACAATTTCTATAAAATTTCTTGCAGAGAAGCCCAAGGCAAGAACACCTTGGCTATTCTTCCTGGAAGTCTGAGAGTTTATAATGAATAAATTTTTATGAATTTGTTGTTTGTCTCTGGTTTATTTCCAGGGCTCCAAAAATGTCTGTTCTTGGCAATTTTATTGAGTATTTTAGTTGCTTTGAGAAGTTAAGACATAAATCTATTCACTCTACTGTAGTCACCATATGTTTGTTTTAACCAGAATTATAATTCTAATATAAATTAAAGAAAATGAAAAGAAGTTATCCATTTTACCTCTGGCTTGTAACTTTATTCTTAAACTGCTTTATTGTTGGGTTTCTAGGTGACAAACAATACCATGAATAGGAGCTTATGTAAATTTGTTTTCCATTTCATTCATAAGGTAGTTTAACCAAAGATAATATAAACAGCATTTCATGCTTGAATGTAGAATATTGGTGTTTGTCACCATGAGGTATAAATAATGTGCTTTGGCAAAAAAAAAAAAAGGAAATATATATATATATATATATATATATATATGAAATACAAA
>SJYA01000947.1:528760-576014 GCA_006410615.1 Neotragus moschatus
AGACATTTCTCAGGTATAATATTCATTATATGAAATGCAAAACAAAACAATAATATTCATAAATTAGTTATACAAATAATGTGGTATATAAAAAGAATCATTTTGATCATTGTTTAAAATTATCTTAAATAGCCCTTCTAACATAAATTTATTCCTAAACTCATGCTGTGATAGGTGCTACTCTTGTGTGGTATGACAATTCCCTGAATTTACTTCTATCTTTATTACAGTGCAGAGAGGTTTTAGTGTTCAGTTCTAGGCTGTAAGATCTTTGTGTAACACTACATTATGAAACTGCTTTTCTCGTGCTTGGCAAAGCACTTGACAAACAATCAATAAAGTTTAGATCAATTACTGAATTGCCTAGACAGCTTTTTTCTAGATTGTGTTTTATTGAATACCAGTGACAGAGTATTCCAAGGAAAGAAACAAAAGGGCTACATGTTAAAATATGTTGGAATAATCTTGTGTGCATGTGTGCTCAGTTGCTTCAATTGTGTCCAGCTCTTTGCAGCCCTGTGGACTGTAGCCCACCAGGTTCCTGTGTCCATGGGATTATCCAAGCAAGAGTACTGGAGTGGGTTGCCATGGCCTCTTTCAGGGGATCTTCCCAATGCAGGGATCTCTTAGTCTCTTGCACTGGCAGGCAGGTTATTTACTAGTGTTACCTGGGAAGCCCTGGCATAATCTTAATATACAAAATAATTTTAATATACAAAAGTGCTTAGAAAACTTCAAGTATCAAAACTTCATCTAAATTATGACAACATTTCACAAAAATTCCAGAGTTCATTTTATTCTTAAATATCCAGTAAATTTTGTATAACTATGGTTTGATGGGAAATGATAATCTAGAAGATCATTTGCATCTGATTTGGGGTATTTTCAAAGATCCTACTTCTTTTGTTTTTTACTTATAAATAAGTCTGTCTTCTCTCTGAGATGCTCTGTTCTTATCTGTAAAATGAAGTTACTAAGAACTCATTAAGTTCTTATGTGAATTAAATGGAGCAATGCTGAATATATGTTAAACAACCAGTTCTTTCAAAAATACCTATTTCCAACAAAGCAGGTATGATTTTGCATCCTTTCTGCATTAGCATAATTCAAGAAAAATTTTAATACATTACTGAATTCTAACAAATATAGATTTCTTAAAATCCAAATGATTCTTTCATAAATACTTTCAGGGAAGGGCTGGACTAAGTAAGAAATATGAATTTAATAATAATTTGGGGGGCGGTCCTAAGATGGCAAAAGAATAGGATGGAGAGACCACTTTCTCCCCCACAAATTCATCAAAAGAACATTTGAATGCTGAGTAAATTCCACAAAACAAATTCTGAATACCAGAACAGGACATCAGGCACCCAGAAAAGCAGCCCATTGTCTTCAAAAGAAGGTAGGAAAAAATATAAAAGATAAAAAGAGAGACAAAAGAGGTAGGGACAGAGATCTGTCCTGGGAAGGGAGTCTTAAAAAAGAAGTTTCCAAACACCAGGAAACACTCTCACTGGTGAATCTGTGGTGAGCCTTGGAACCTCAGAGGGCAACATAACCATGAGGAAAAATAAATAATTAAAATCCATAGATCACGTGCCCAATGGTAACTCCCAGTGGAGAAGCAGTGCAGACACCTGCATCAGCCACTAGGGAGCAGGGTCTGGGCAGGGAGGTGCAGGCTGCATTTCTTAGAGTAAGGACCAGGCCTGAATGCCCTGAGGATAATATGAAGGAACTAACTTGAGATAGTAAACCAGACTGTGGGATAGCTACCAGGCAAAAAAACCTATCCTAAGACATCACCAGGCCCACTCACAGAACAAAGGACTGAGCAGAGCTAGCTGGCTGCAGATTGGCCCATCCCCCTCTGGAGATAGGCAGGTGAGGACAGCCAGAGCCAGAAGGGGGCAATTGCAGCCCCAGAGAGGCGTTATCTACTAAACTGCAAGCAGGCTTCATTGCTAACCAAGACTTCTTGGGATTTGGTCGACATGCACCTGAGAAGGTGCACTGGTTGTACATCCAGAAAACTGAGCAGCAGGGACGAGGGAGGCGATAAGTCGCAGTGACTGTGCTTTCCAAGCACCTGGTCACCTGAGCTGCTCGGACCTAGGAAGGGCACAAAACACTGGCCCAACCGAGTCTGTGCCTCTGAGGAGTACCCGAGTGCATGAACCTGAGTGGCTTAGACCTGGGAAGTGCACACAACCCAGGGCTGGCCTCAGACACTTCCTGGCAGAGCAACCTACAGCCTAAGCAGTGTAGACAGGGAAAGCACACACACCGTGAGCGGAGGCAAACCAGTGTGGCCAAGACACTGGGACCACATGCCAGTGTGGTTTGTTTGCAGTGTTCCTCCCTCCCCCACAGCAGGACTGAACAAGTGAACCTAAAATAGTGTCTACCACCACTCCCGTGTGTAAGGGCAGAAATTAGACACTGAAGAGACCAGCAAACAGAAGAAGCTGAAACAGAGGGAAATGCCTTGGAAGTAACAGATGGAGAAGTCTTGAGGCTACTGTAAGAATAAGACTGAAAACCAGAGGCAGGAGGCTTCAGTCCAAATCCTGAGAACACTAGAAAACTCCTGACTCCAGGGAACATTAATCAATAGGAGCTCATCAAATGCCTCCATACCTACAGGAAAACCAAGCACCACCCAATGTCCAACAAGTTCCAGAGCAAGACATGCCACTCAAATTCTCCAGCAACACAGGAACATAGCCCTGAGTTTCAATATACAGGCTGCCCAAAGTCACTCCAAACCCACTGACATTTCATAACTCATTACTGGACACTTCATTGCACTCCAGAGAAGAAATCCAGTTCCACTCACCAGAACACTGACAAGCTTCCCTAATCAGAAAACCTTGACAAGCCACCCATCCAACCCCACCCACAGCAAGAAAATTCCACAATAAAGAGAACTCCACAAACTGCCAGAATACAGAAAGGCCACTCCAAACAGAGCAATATAAACAAGATGAAGAGGCAGAGAAATACCCAGCAGGTAAAGGAATAGGATAAATGCCCACCAAATNTGCTAATTTATTAGCTTAGGATCTCTAAGACCACATTACTGTTGTATATTTGAACCCCAGATCAACATACATGCAGAGGTCTATAAATTCTTCTAAGAAGTTTTCTTTCCTTCTAGAGCCAAGTCTAAGCAGAGATGTTTCCTTGTTATATCCTAGTCCACCATTCATTGAGAATGAAATTCTTCGATGGTTTCAGCTTTATGAGGAGTCTTAATTTCAATTTTCTACCCATAGGTGGTCCCAGGGCCATATCTCCTGGCCCAGAGGCAGATGTGAAAATGCAAACTCTTGCAACAAAAAGAATACCTAGGAATAAACCGACCTAAAGAGGAAAAAGATACATATACAGAAAATTATTAGACACGGATAAAAGAAATCAGGAACACACAAATATATGGAGAGATACACCATGTTCTCAGATTGGAAGAATCAATATTGTGATTCTTATCACAATAAATATACTATCCAAAATAAATATACTATCCAAAGCAACCTACAGATTCAATGCACTCCCTATCAAATTACCAATGGCATTTTTTCACAGAATCAGAACAAAAAATTTCACAATCTGTATGGAAACACAAAAGACCCTGAATAGCCAAAGCAATCTTGAGAAAAAAAGATAGAGTAATCAACGTCCTTGACTTCAGACTCTATTGCAAAGCTACAATTATCAAGACAATATAGTACTGGCACAAAAAGAGAAATATACATCAATGGAACAAGACTGGAATCCCAGAGATAAACCCATGCACTTACAGGCACCTTATCTTTGACAAAAGAGACAAGAATATATAATGGAGAAAAGGGAGCCTCTTTAATAAATGATGCTAGAAAAACTGGACAGTGACATGTAAAAGAATGAAATTAGAACACTTCCTACCACCATACACAGAAGTAAATTCAAAAATGGATAAAGACCTAAATGTAAGGCCAGAAACTATAAAATTCTTAGAGAAAAATATAGGCAGAACACTGACATAAATCACAGCAAAATTCTCTTTAACCCCCCTTCTAAAGTAATGAAAATAAAAACAAAAATAAACAAACAGGACCTAATTATACTTAGAAGCTTTTGCATAACAAAGGAAACTATAAACAAGATGAAAAATGAGAATGACAGAAAACAACTACAACTGAAGCAACTAACAAAGGGTTAATCTCCAAAATATATAAGCAGCTCAAAAGCCCAATATCAGAAAAACAATCCAATCAACAAATGGGCAGAAGACTTAAAACAGACATTTCTCCAAAGAAGACATACAAAGGGAAAATACACAAATGAAAAAAATGTTCAACATCACTACTTATCAGAGAAATGCAAATCAAAACTACAATGAGTTATCAACTCATACCAATCAGAATGACCCTCATCAAAAAGTATACAAATAATAAATGCTGGAGAGGATGCAGAGCAAATGGAATCCTCTTACACTGTTGGTAGGGATGTAAACAATACAGACACTGTAGAAAACAATATGGAGATTCCTTTAAAAAAGTAGGAGTAAAACTACCATATGACCCAGCAATCCCACTACTGGGCATTGTTGTTGTTGTGTTAGTCACTCAGTTGTGTCTGACTCTTTGTGACATCATAGACCACAAACCATCAGGCTCCTCTGTCCATGGGGTTCTCCAGGCAAGAATACTGGAGTGGGTTGCCATTTCCTTCTCCACTACTGGGCATATACCCTGAGAAAATCATAACTGAAAAAGACACATGTACCCCAGTGTTCACTGCAGTACTATTTACAATACCTAGGACATAGAAGCAATCTAGATGTCCATCAACAGATGAATGGACAAAGCAGCTCTGGTACATATATACAATGGAATATTATTCAGCCATATAAAAGAAATGAACTGGAGTCAGTTATAGTGAGGTGGATGAATCTAGATTCTGCTATACAGAGTAAAGTTCATCAGAAAGAGAAAAATAAATATCGTATACTAACACATATATATGTAATCTAGAAAAATGATACTGATGAACCTGTTAGCAGGGAAGGAATGGAGAACCAGAAGTGGGGGGCAGACTTGTGGATTAGCAGGGGAAGCAGAGGGTGGGATGAACTGAGATAGTACCAGGAATATATATTTGACCAGTGTATGTATTTGACATATATAGACTATCATGTGTAAAATAGCTAACTAGTGGGAAACTCTATATAACACAGAGTGCCCAGCCTGGTGCTCTGTGACAACCTAGATGGGTGGGATGAGGGGCTGGGAGGGTGGCTTAAAAGGGAGGGGAGATATATATATATATACACACACACATATATGTAGTTATGACTCATTCACATTGCTCTAAGGCAGAAACCAACACAACATGATAAATTACTCTCCAATTAAATGTTTCTAAAAGTGCCAAATTCTAGCATATCTGGTTAAAATATCAAGAGTGATCAAAAGGGATTTGAAACCTATTCAGGTTTCACTATGCATGCACACACACAAAAATGAGCTCCTTAAAGGAGAAAAAAAATCTAGACTTATTTATCTCTGTGCTCAGTCACTCTGTCATGTCCAACTCTTTGTGACCCCACAGACTGTAACCCACCAGTCTCCTCTGGAGACTATTCTCCATAGGGATTCTCCAGCCAATAATACTGGAGTGGGTTGCCATGCCTTCCTCACTTATCTTTGTATCCATATCATTAATTGTAATTTTTACTACTTTGTCAATTAGACCAAACCATAAATGCCATATAAAACTTTTACATAACACTAAGGTAGAGAAATATACCATGTTCATGGATCGGGAAGAATCAATATAGTGAAAATGAGTATACTACCCAAAGCGATCTACAGATTCAATGCAATCCCTGTCAAGCTACCAGTGGTATTTTTCACAGAGCTAGAAAAAATAATTTCACAATTTATATGGAAATACAAAAAACCTCAAATAGCCAAAACCATCTTGAGAAAGAAGAATGGAACTGGAGGAATCAACCTGCCTGACTTCAGGCTCTACTACAAAGCCACAGTCATCAAGACAGTATGGTACTGGCACAAAGACAGAAATATAGATCAATGGAACAAAACAGAAAGCCCAGAGATAAATCCACACACCTATGGACACCTTATCTTCGACAAAGGAGGCAAGAATATACAATGGAGTAAAGACAATCTCTTTAACAAGTGGTGCTGGGAAAACTGGTCAACCACTTGTAAAAGAATGAAACTAGAACACTTTCTAACACCATACACAAAAATAAACTCAAAATGGATTAAAGATCTAAACGTAAGACCATAAACTATAAAACTCCTAGAGGAGAACATAGGCAAAACATTCTCCGACATAAATCACAGCAGGATCCTCTATGATCCACCTCCCAGAATACTGGAAATAAAAGCAAAAATAAACAAATGGGATCTAATCAAAATTACATAACACTAGAAGTTGAATCAAAATTCTATAAATTTATAGTTCTAGTTATCATTATACAAGTGTTGAAAATGGCATAAGTTAATTACAGGTTTGAATATTCTGGAAGCTTCTTTATTATACGATGTGTTTAGTCACTCAGTCGTGTCCAACTCTTTGTATCTCCATGGATTGTGCCTGCTAGGCTCCTCTGACCATAGGGATTCTCCAAGCAAGAATACTGGAATGGGTTGCCATGCCCTCTTCCAGTGGATCTTCCAATCCAGGTATCAAACCCAGATCTCTTGAATTGCAGGTAGATTCTTTACCATCTGAGCCACTAGGGAAACCCAAGAATATTGGAGTGGGTACCCTATCCTTTCTCCAGGGGAACTTCCTGCCCCAGAAGTCAAACCGTGGTCTCCTGCATTACCAGTTGAATACCAAGGAAGACCTCTTTATTATAGTGTATGGTAAAAAAAAAAAAGAAAGAAAGAAAAAAAAAATCAGTAATATCAGTTAATTCTTGGAGGTGAGAAGTTTTCCCACAAAGCTTTTATGTAACTGTGCATTTTAAAATATTGCATTTCACATCAAGCTGGTACAATTTGGAGATGAGGGAGAAGATTCTCGTAAAAATACACAGTAAAAATGGTGCCCAGTGTCACTAATCCTTTCCAGCCTATTCACATAACTGGATACCAACAATAACAGCAGCAGCCTTTTAAAATGAAAGAAGAAAAGGTTTTTATTTACCATTTCTTTTATAATTTCTACTTTTTTCTCCACTTTCATTCCAGTAACTGTTAAGGTGTCTTTCAGTCCTTGGCATCATTTACTGAGTATCATCACAGCAGTAAGTAAATAAGAGTTGACAGGGAAATTAATGTGTTACTTTTCATTAGAGGAAAAAATAATACTGTGAGGAAGAGCTCTTTAGAAATTTCATTTTGAGTCATGACTTTCACCACTTTATAAACTGGACCACAAGTCATGTTTATTTGATAGTATGTCAATGGCTTTCCTTTTATCACCAATAGATCTTTAGAGAAAAACTTAAAAAAATCTGTGTCCATAAAGAGATGTGGTTGTCCCAGTTCTCATGTCAGCCCATGATGTGGTTCTTACTTTTTGAGGAGAAATAATAACATAAAAATAAAGTGAGTTTTCCCTTAACTTAAACTTATTCCATTTGCAGAGCGGTTCATTCTCAGGTTGTCCTTTCTAGTTTTTGTTGTTGTTTGTTGCTCATATGTTAAAATGTTATTTCACAAAATGTTGGTATATAGGTGATGGTTTTTGTCTTAATGTTCTAATATCCTAACATGTCAAAATAAACTGCAAATTAGTTTTTGAATCATGTTTAAAATTTTTCTTAATTTACTGATTCAAAAAATGAAAAAGCCACTAAGAACCTCTCTACATAAGCAATACATTGACATATTGTACACAGGTCAGACACCAAAGCCATCCATGGTGGTATCAAAAGTCAGTTGCTAATAAGAGACAGATGACAAGTTGAAAGGAATAAAAAATATTACTGGAATAAGTAAGTTTACTAATTTAGTGAAAATATCCAATGTAAAAGTTCTTTCTGACAAGAGGAATCCCTTAAGGAAAGGATTTGTTTTTTGTTTGTTTTTCCCTGTATGGTCCTAACCAACAGAACAGTTCCTTATGAATACAGAACATTTCAAAACTGAAGATCAGCTTCTGATCAAAAACAGAGGCTCATTCTTGTCTTGAAAAAAATAATTTCATGAGGCATTTTTAAGTTTCAACCTATTTATAGGGTTGCTTCTCTGTATTATAATGCAGAGAAAAATTAAGAGAAATAGAGACACAGAAGAAAAATATAGACAGATACACACATACACAGAGAGAGAGAGAGAAATAAAATGATACTTCATTGACTTTTTTTGCATTATCACCTCCAAACACAATTTTTACTTGGCAATTTTACTTCTATGACATGTACTGTACACAAGCATTTCTCAGCTTTATAAATATTAACACATTTAATATTCATTAAAAAGCCATGAGATTTTTTTTTTTAACTTCATAGGTGAACAGTGAAGCAGACATATTAAGCAATTTGCCAAAAGTCATACAGCCAATATGTGACAGAGGTGAAAATCAAACCCAGGCAGTTGTCTGCCTTTTGAGTTCATGTTCTTAACCTGAACCACTGCTGCCACCAAGAATTAACAGTAGACACTCTATATCCCAAGAACCAGAAAACCAAAACAATTACATATAAGGATGGTACAGAAGTAGCAATAAAAAGTTTAACAAATAAGTCCTAATCATTTGATACTTTTTCCTCAGCATCCTTTCTCCATCACACATAAAATATTGTGTCTCTCATAGCTTCTTTCATGGCTTCCCATGCTAGCCTACCCAAGTGAACGTTGTGTGTGCTTAGTCGCTCAGTCATGTCCAACTTTTTGCGACTCCATGCACTGTAGCTCCCCAATTACCTCTGTCCATGAAGCTTCTCCAGGCAAGAACACTGGAGTGGGTTGCCATGCCGTCCTCTAGGGGATCTTCATGACCCAGGAGTTGAACTAGGGTCTCCTGCATTGCAGCAGATTGTTTACCAGCTGAGCTACTAGGGAAGCAAGTGAACATGGCCCAATAAATTTCTGAGTTCAAAACCTTTCATCTGGAGTTCTTGGTTTAGTTAGAGTGTCCTGGAAATTTTCAAAATCTTTCAAAGCCCGAATTATATTTTAAAAAATACTTGCAATTTTTCTGTTTAAATATATAATTTATATATATCATAAATGCAAATTTTAAATTCGGTGCCATGAAAACACCAACATTCTACATTGATGTAGAGCTTCCCTGGTGGCACAGCTGTAAAGAATCTACCCACAATGCAGACCTCAGTTCAACTCCTGGTTCGCAAAGATCCCCTGGAGAAGGGATAGGCTACCCACCCCAGTATTCTTGCCTTGAGAATCCCAGTGGACAGAGGTTCCTGGCAGGCTACAGTCCAAGGGGTCTCAAAGAGTAGAACAGAACTGAGTGATCAACCAAAGCACACACCGATGTTCTAATCAAGAAACAAACTTCCTCTCTTCTTATCTAGATCCATGTTTAATCCATACAGAAAATTTGCTCATTACCTACATTTGTGTAAGCATATTTTTCTTATCAACATATGCATTTGCTTATTTTGCTTTTGCTTTTTTCGGAGAAGGCAATGGCACCCCACTCCAGTACTCTTGCCTGGAAAATCTCATGGATGGAGGAGCCTGGTGGGCTGCAGTCCATGAGGTCGCAAAGAGTCGGACATGACTGAGCGACTTCACTTTCACTTTTCGCTTTTATGCATTGGAGAAGGCAATGGCAACCCACTCCAGTGTTCTTGCCTGGAGAATCCCAGGAACGGGGGAGCCTGGTGGGCTGCCTTCTGTGGGGTCACACAGAGTCGGACACGACTGAAGCGACTTAGCAGCAGTAATAGCAGCATTTTGCTTTTTTAGAGCATTTAAAAAGTTAAAGAAAACATTGTTGTTATTTGTCCTGAGTCCAAGAACCAATCAGATTTAGGACTGACAAAGTTGATTTCAACTTGCTTTGACCAAAAAATAAAAGGTCAAAATCCCACTTTTGCTATAATTACATTCTCTTTTTTTAAATTATGTTCTTTAATTAAATATTTATCAGGTACTTGCTATGAGTTAGATACCACAAAGAATCCTGGGAATACTGAGATTAATGTAAGTATTACTGCTGCTCAGAGAGAAACTCTGCCATGTTCCTTTAGTCCAACAGGTTGAAATCATTAGTTAAACCACAGGTCTACAAAATTTACTGTATTCTAGATTATTCACTTCAGTATCTTTGTCCTATAGTTAAAATCTAATCCTTCCTTTCATTGCCTAAAAACATCAACGTATTTGTTTATATTGCTTCCAGTTCATGAAGACAGTTGCTAGCTGGCTGATTACACATGTCAATTTTTAAGGAAGTGAAGCCTCTTATCTTATAGACAATAGACATTAATGCTGGAGATGAATAAACCCACTAAATATCCATGATTTTCAAGAAACAAAAACTGAGAAAATATTACAATGATACCTATGGTCTTATTTGCATTTGTTACCTTCAAACATAAACTATGAGCTGGATAACTGCTCAAAGAGGAAGTATGACTTTATGTTGTTACTGAGTATAAGTTATTTTTGCTATTACATGAAAAAATGGATAGGATGGGAAAGTATCACGCATACATATCTGACAGGAAAGTGAAATGGTACAGACATTCTGGGAAACAGTTTCAGTTCAGGAAACCAACATGCACTTGTGCAACACATCAGTTGCACTCGGGCATTTATCCCAGGCAAATGAAAGCTTATGTTCACATAAAACCTATACCCGAATATTTATAGCGGCTTTCTGTGTAACAGCTTCAAATTGAAATTACATCAGATATCCTTCAAAAGATTAAAATTAAACAAGTAGTGGTACATCCATATCCAAGAGTACTACTCAAAAACAAAAAAACAAACTATTGATACAAGAATTTGGATGTCTCTCCAGAGAGCGATACTGAAAAAAAAAAAAAAAGGCATCTTTAAAAGTATGTTGTACGCATGGTTTCATTTTGAAATTGCAAGTTTTTAGAAATTTAGTATAAATCAGTGATTGCCAAAGGTTAGGGTTAGGAGGTCACGGAGGAGTGAATGGGTCAGCAGAGAGATGAATATGGTTATAAAAGGGTAGATTGAGGGATCCTTATGTTGTTGGAACTGTTCAGTATGTTTGTGTAGTGGATACACAAACCCAGACACAATGAAACTGTGGAACTTAACACACATAGACACACACACACAGCAAATAAAACTGGGGAAATCGAAATAAGATTAGTGGAGTGTATCAACAGAATTCTCATTGTGATAAAAGTGTTATCATTAGTAAGAAATGAGTACACTGAATCTACCATTATCACAATAAAAATTTCACTTCAAAAAAAGGGAGATTAGAGAGCTGGAAGAGTCTGTGTCCTTTGCTTTCTCTGTTTCTCCCTCTCACACACACAATTTTCTGCCTGGACAGCATTATGTCTACCAGAACTAGAACTGCTTCAGTAAGTGAGATGAAAGCAATATTAAAAATGGAAAATAGGAAATTAGGAGCCTTGATACCTTATGACATCAGGACTTCACCATCTCATCCTTTGACTATCTACCTTTAGCCCCCTCCCTTTTTTTTATTTTGAGATAAAAATTAAATTTCTGCTTATTTGAAGAAAAAAAATACAACACCACAATGTGACAAGNTAAAAATGGAAAATAGGAAATTAGGAGCCTTGATACCTTATGACATCAGGACTTCACCATCTCATCCTTTGACTATCTACCTTTAGCTCCCCCCCCTTTTTTTTATTTTGAGATAAAAATTAAATTTCTGCTTATTTGAAGAAAAAAAATACAACACCACAATGTGACAAGTGCTAATAAGGCAGCATGGACAGATATACCTCCCCTGGTTACCTTCTGCCTTGCTATACAGTTCTGACTCATGAAAACCCTATTTGTTTGAGAAGTAAAATAGCTTTCAACAAAACCTAAATCTGTGCACACAATATATAATAACACCCTGTTACTCCATATACACATATATAACACCGTATTACTCCTTATACACATATCTAACACTGACTCAATAGACATGACTTTGAGCAAGCCCCAGGACTTGGTGATGGACAGGGAAGCCTGGCATGCTGCAGTCCATGGGATCCAAAGAGTCGAACACGACTGAGCAACTAAACTGAACACTCTATTACTCCATATACACATATCTAACACCCTATTACTCCACAGTAGGATACATGATCTTTCTCCCAGGATCTCTGCAACAAGAGGAGAATCTGTACCCTTTATCACAAACAATCTCAGCCAATGATTAGTTCTTAAAGTTTGTACTAAGCATTTTTAATCCAATGGTCCCTGCAGCAATCTTTATAATAAAATTCTTTATAATATCTGTTGCATCATTCCTTTTCATTCCAGTATTCTCTGGTTCCCTGATACTTGGACCTCTTCTAATTTTTGTTTTTAATTGGAGGATAATTGCTTTATAATGTTATGGTTTCTGCCATACAACATGAATCAGCCATAGGTATACATATGTTCCCTCCCTCTTGAACCTCCNAGAATTTTGAGCACTACTTTACTAGCATGTGATATGAGTGCAATTGTGTGATAGTTTGAGCATTCTTTGTTTACAAAATACAATTCTATGATATTACAATTTTTGAAAGAGTTTTAAATGAAGGGATATATATACCCAGTCCCGTATTCTTGCCTTGAGAATTCCCATGGACAAAGGATCCTGGTTGGCTATAGTCCACAGGGTTGCAGAGCTGGACACAACTCAAACAAGTTAGCATGAATGTCTTTATATAATATCAGGAAATTTTTGTTCTTTAGAAGCCATGTCTGACTCTGTGACCCCGTAGACTGCAGCATACCAGGCTGTCCTGTTCTTCACTATCTCTCAGAGTTTGCTCAGACTCATGTCCATTGAGTTGGTGATGCCATACAAACATCTCATCCTCCATCACACCCTTCTTCTCCTGCCCTCAATCTTTNCATGAATGTCTTTATATAATATCAGGAAATTTTTGTTCTTTAGAAGCCATGTCTGACTCTGTGACCCCGTAGACTGCAGCATACCAGGCTGTCCTGTTCTTCACTATCTCTCAGAGTTTGCTCAGACTCATGTCCATTGAGTTGGTGATGCCATACAAACATCTCATCCTCCATCACACCCTTCTTCTCCTGCCCTCAATCTTTATCAGCATCAGGATCTTTTTCCAATGAAGAAGTGTATATGATAAAATGAAAAAGAATGAGGGTAAAAATAGATATTTCATAAGGAAAAATATTAAATGAGTTGGAAATGGGTTGTGTTTGTATTGATAAAGAGTGATAATTTCACCGAATTCATAAAAGAAACAAAACTTCACCTTGCAGAGGTTTATGAATCTTGGACACTGTAAACTTTATGTAACTTTATGCAGTAAAAGAAAAAGCAGCTATTTGTAGCATTCGGACAGATATTGGTAGCATCTGTAATGAAGTAAGTTAGCAAAGATTAATGTGGCTCAGATCATGAGCTCCTTATTTCAAACTTTAGACTTAAATTGGAGAAAGTAGGGAAAACCATTAGGTCATTCAGGTATGAACTAAATTAAATCCCTTATGATTATACAGTGGAGGTAACAGGAATTTCAAGGGAATAAATCTGATAGAGTGCCTGAAGATTTATGGATGGAAGTTCATAACATTGTATAGCGACCAAAACCATCACAAAGAAAAAGAAATGCAGAAAGGCAAAATGGTAGGCCTCTGAGGAAGCCTTACAAATAGCTGAGAAAAAAAAGAGAGACAAAAGGCAAAGGAAAATGAAAGATATACCCAAATGAATGCAGAGTTCCAGAGAATATTCAAGAGATATAAGAAAAACTTCTTAAAGGAACAATTCAAAGAAATAGCAAAAAACAATAGAATGGGAAAGACTAGAGATCACTTCAAGAAAATTAGAGATACCAAGGGAATATTTCATGCAAAAGTGTGTACAATATAGGGCAGAAAATGCAAAGACTTAAGAGAAGCAGAAGAGATTAAGAAGTGGTGGCAAGAATACACAGAAGAACTATACAAAACGGTCTTAATGTCCCATATAACTATGATGGCATGATCAATCACCTAGAGTGTGATCAGTCACCTAGAGTCATACATCCTTCACTGTAAAGTCAAGTGGGCCTAAGGGAGTATTGCTATGAACAAAGCTAGTGGAGGTGGTGGAATTCCAGCTGAGCTATAATTTTAAATTGTAAAAAATTCTTCTGCTAAAGTTCTACACTCAATATGCCAGCAAATTTGGAAAACTCAGCAATGGCCACAGGCTTGGAAAATGTCAATTTTCATTCCAATTCCAAAGAAAGATAATACCAAAGAATGTTCAAACTGCTGTACAATTGCTCTTATTTCACATGCTGGCAAAGTAATGCTCAAAATCCTTCAAACTAGACTTCAACAGTACATGGACTGAGAACTTCCAGATGTACAAGCTGAATTTAGAAATGGCAGAAGAACCAGAGAGCAAAACTGCCAACATCCATTAGATCATAGAAAAAGCAAGAGAATTCCAGAAAAAAAAAATCTACTTCTGCTTGGCTGACTACACTAAAGCCCTTGACTGTGTAGATCACAACAAAGTGTGGAAAGGTCTTAAAGAGATGGGATTACCAGACAACTTACCTGCCTCCTGATAAACTTGTATGCAGGTCAAGAAGCAATAGTTAGAACTGCACATAGAACAACAGACTGATTCCAGATTGGAAAAGGAGTCCATCAAGGATTTATATTGTAACCATGCTTATTTAACTTATATGCAGAGTACATCATGTCAAATCCCAGGCTTGATGAATCACAAGCTGGAATCAAGATTTCTAGGATATATACCAACAACCTTATATATGTAGGTGATAATAAAGCAGAAATTGCCCTAATGGCAGAAAGCAAAGAGGAACTAAAGGACTTCTTGATTAAGGTGAAAGAGGAGAGTGAAAAAATGGCTTAAAAGCAAACATTCAAAAAACTAAGATCATGGCATTTAATCCCATCACTTCATGCCAAATAGATGGGTAAACAGTGGAAATAGTGACATGCTTTATTTTCTTGGGCTCCAAAATTATCTTGAATGATGACCACAGCCATGAATTTAAAAGATGCTTGCTCCTTGGAAGAAAAGCTAGATAGTGTTTTAAAAAACAGATACATCACTTTGCTGACAAAAATATGGTTTTTCCAGTAGTCATGTAGGGATGTGAGAGTTGGACCATAAAGAAGGCTGAGCACCAAAGAATTGATGCTTTTGAATTGTGGTGCTGGAGAAGACTCTTGGGAGTTCCTTGGACAGAAAGGAGATAAAACTAATCAATCCTCAAGGAAATCAATCATGAGTATTCATTGGAACAACTGATGCTGAAGTTGAAAATCCAGTACTTCGGCTGATGCAAAGAGCTCACTCACTGGAAAAGAGGCTGATGCCAGGAAAGACTGATGAAGAAGGAGAAGCAGGTGACAGGAGAAAAGATGATTGGATGGCATCACCAATTCAATGAACATGAGTGTGAGCAAACTCTGAGAGGTAGTGAAGGACAGGGAGATCTGGTGCTGCAGTCCATAGCGTTGCAAAGAGTCAGATATGACTTAGCAACTGAACAAAAAATTACTCTCAGGGCTCCTCTGTGGCTCAGTGGTAAAATAATCCTGCAAAGCATGAGATGCAGGTTCGATCCTTATTTCAAGAAGATCCCCTGTAGAAGGAAATGGCAACCCACTCCAACATTTCTTACCTGGAAAATCCCATGGACAGAGGAGCCTGGTGGGCTACAGTCCATGGGGTCACAAAAGAGTGGGACATGAACTAATGACTAAATCACCACCATCGTTAACTTTCTCAATATAAAAAGCCTTTTTCTACTTAACTACTTGTTTTTTACTTAGCCTTTGATTCATTTTCTTATAGGTGATTCATAAAATTCTGAACTTTTGTTTCTCTCAATATTATCTCAGTAACGATAATGACAGCATTTCTCTTCGTTTTGCTTTCTAGAAATCTTGAAGAAAAAAAGACATAATTTAATCTAATGGTGCTAGTGGTAGAGAACTTGCTTCGCAATAGAGAAGACATAAGAGGCACAGGTACAACCCCTGGCTCAGGAAGATCTCCTGGAGAAGGACTTGGAAATCCACTCCAGTATTCTTGCTTGGGGAATCTCTGTGGACAGAGGAGCCTGGCAGGCTACAGTCCACAGGACTGCAAAGAGTCGGACATGACTAAAGCGACTTAGCACACATCTTTACGGATCAGATTTATAGATCTCATTGCTATTGAAAATAGATTTTACCATCCATTTGCAAGAGGTGATATGGATGGATGTTATCAGGCTATATATGATGGCCTGATCACAATAGGTTGAAGATAATGATATTGAACTATTTATAAGTGCTGGGATTCTGTTTATAGAATGGTAGCTGTGGCCTTGTTATATGGTGGTTATTATTTTTAGGTATGTTCCCTCCACACCTATTTTGCTGAGAGTTTTTATCATGAGTGTATATGGAATTTTGTTAAATGCTTTTTCTGTGTCTGTTGAGATGGTATGATTTTTACCCTTCATTCTGTAAATGTTTTTGTTTTACTGATTTGGATATTTTGTGCCATCCTTTCATCCCAGGATAAATCCCGCTTGGTCATGATGCATGAGCAGTCAATCTAATTTTGCATTACTAGTACTTTTTTTTTGTGTGTGTGTGAGGGTCTTTGTATATATCATCATCATGGATATTGGCCTGTGATTTTCTTTGCTTCTAGTGTCCTTACCTGCCTTTGATATGAAAGTAATGCTGGCTTCATAAAATTTGCAGTTATTCCCTGGTCTTCAATTGTTTGAAAGATTTTGAGAAGGAATGGCATCAGTTCTGCTTCTAAAATGTGTTAGAACTCACCCTTGAAGACACCTAGGCCCAGGCTTTTCTTTGTTGACAGGACTTTGATCACTGTCTCAGTCTCATTACTGTCATTATTGCTTGTTCAGATTTTCTCTTTATACCTGAATTAGTCTTGGTAGGTTGCTTGTTTCTAGAATTTATTAACCACTTCTGAACACTTCAAGGTTGTACATTTGTTTCTTTAATATTTGCTTATAGTAGTCTTCTATAGTCTTTGGATTTTTGTTGTGGCAGTTATGATGAATCCTATTTTATTTATGATTTTATTTACTTATTTGAAGCTTCTCTCTAGTTAGTTTAGCAAAGAGTTTGTCAATTTTGTTTCGAAAGGCATCATTTTTTATATAGTGTTAATGAATGTTTGAATTCATTTTTTTACATGTAGCTGTTCAGTTTTCCCAGCACCATTTACTGAAGAACTGTCTTTTCTCAATGAATAGTTTTGCATTCTTTGTTGTAAATTGGCCAGAGATGCATGGATTTATTTATAATAAATAATAATAATCCTTTATTTTATAGATGCTGGGATGTCTATACTATTCCATTAAATGATGTGGATGGACTTGGAAGACATAATTCTAAGTGAAATAGACCATACATAGAAAGACAAATACTATATATTTTCATGTATATATGCAATTTAAAATAGTCCAACTAATAGAAATAAAGAATGGTAGTTACCAAGGGCTAGGGAAAGTGAAAATGGGCAAAGTTTCAGATATTTAAGATAAGAAGTTGGCAGCTGAAAGTCTGCTATATAGCATATAGCCCATAGCTAAAATTACTGTATAGTGTAATTAAAATTTCCTAAGAGATTAACACTTATGTGAAGTATTCTTAACAAATAATAATAGTAGTAGTAGTAGAGATGGGAGGAAACTTTGAGAGGTGATGAATATATATGGCCTTGATAATGTTGATGTTTTCAGGGTATATACTTACCCCCAAACTCATCCAGTTATGTACTTTTAATTCATACAGCTTTTTACATGTCAATTATACCTCAGTAAGTAGTTTTAAAACAAAAACTGTGTGACATAAGAGCAGGGGTTGCCAGACAATGAGAAAGAGCACCCAAGATGTAATTCACTCACATAAAAACTATTTAATCAACACAGCATGAAGATCAGTGTAAATATGTGCTATTCAATAAAAAGTAGCAGCTTAACTGCTTTGAAATAAAGAAAAAATACTGAATCCTTTCTTCACTGTAAACATGAGTATCAATTATGTAGGAAAAACTCCTTATGTGAGAATTAAAAGAAAAGTTTACCTTGGGTTAGGGAATAATAATCCTTTCTTTTCATGAAGATATACCATATGCTATTAAAAAATCAAGTCATAAACTAGGAGAGATAGGGCAGCAATTGACAACAGATTGCTTACAGAATATATAAGGGGCTCCTAAAAAGAATAAGAACATGGAAAGAATCAAAAAGAAAAATGAACCAGAGTCTTGAGGAGGCATTTCACATAAAAAGTGAACACAAATAATTGTTAAACAAGGAAGAATTTCAATATAGTACGCGGGGATATGAACACATTAAAAAAAGACAACAAATAGTAAAACCATCTCAGTTCAGTTCAGTTGCTCAATCTTGTCCAACTCTGCCACCCCATGGACTGCAGAATGCCAGGCTTCCCTGTTCATCAACAGTTACCAGAGATTGCTCAAACTTATGTCCATTGAGTTGGTAATGCCATCCAACCAACTCATCCTCTGTCATCCCCTTTTCCTCCTGCCTTCAATCTTTCCCAGCATCAGGATCTTTCCCAAAGAGTCAGTTCTTTGCATCAGGTGGCTTTGGAAAAGTATTGGATTTTCAGCTTCAGCATCAGTCCTTCCAATGAATATTCAGGACGGATTTCCTTTAGGATTGACTGGTTTTATCTCCTTGCAGTCCAAGTGATTCTCAAGAGTCTTCTCTAATACCACAGTTCAGAAGGATCAATTCTTCAGCATTCAAGTTTCTTTATGGTGCAACTCTCACATCCATACGTGACTACTGGAAAAACCATAGCTTTGACTGACAGACCTTTGTTGCCAAAGTAATGTATCTGCTTTTTAATAGGCTGTCTAGGTTGGTCATAGCTTTTCTTCCAAAGAGCAAGCGTCTTTTGATTTTGTGGCTGCGGTCACCATCTACAGTAATTTTGGAGACCTCCCCCAAAAAAAGTCTGTTACTGTTTCCGTTGTTTCCCCATCTGTTTGCCATGAAGTGATGGGACTGGATGCCATGATCTTATTTTTTGGAATGTTGAGTTTTTTAAGCCAGCTTTTTCACTCTCCTGTTTCACTTTCAAGAGGCTCTATGTTCCTCTTTGTTTTCTGCAATTAAGGTGGTGTCATCTGCATATCTGAGGTTATTGATATTTTTCCGTGCAATCTTGATTCCAGCTTGTACTTCATCCAGGCTGGCATTTCGCATGATGTACTCTGCATAGATGTTAAATAATCAAGGTGACAATATGTAGCCTTGACATACTCTCCTCCAATTTTGAACCAGTCCATTGTTCCATGTCCAGTTCTAACTGTTGCTTCTTGACCCGCATTCATGGATTTCTCAGGAGGGAGGTAGGATGGTCTGATATTCCCATCTCTTTAAGAGTTTTGTACTGTTGTAATCTACACAGTCAAAGGCTTTGGCATAGTCAATGAAGCAGAATTACATATTTTTCTGGAATTCTCTTGCTTTTTTTCATGATCCAGTGCATGTTGGCAATTTGATCTCTGGTTCCTCTCCTTTTCTAGATCCAACTGAACGTCGGGAAATTCTCAGTTCATGCAATGTTGAAGCCTAGCTTGGAGAATTTTGAACATCTATTTGCTAGTGTGTGAGATGAGTGGAATTGTGCAGTTGTTTGAATATTCATTGGCGTTGCTTTTCTTTGGGATTGGAAGGGAAACACCTTTTCTAGTCTTGTGGCCACTGCTGAGTTTTCCAAATCTGCTTGAATATTGAGTGTAACACTTCCACAGCATCATGTTTTAGGATTTGAAATAGCTCAGCTGGAATTCCATCACTTCCAGTAGCTTTGTTCATAGTGATGCTTCCTAAAGCCCACTTGACTTTGTATTCCAGGATGTCTGGCTCTAGGTTATTTATCACACTACTGTGGTTATCTGGGTCATTAATATATTTTTTGCATAGTTCTTCTGTTCATTCATGCAGCCTCTTCCTAATATCTTCGGCTTCTTTTAGGTCCATACCATTTTTATTCTTTGTTGTGCTCATTTTGCATGAAAAGTTCCCTTGATATCTCTAATTTTCTTGAAGAGATCTCTAGTCTTTCCCATTCTACTGTTTTCCTCTATTTCTTTGCATTGATCACTGAGGAAGGGTTTCTTATCTCTCCTTGTTATTCTTTGGAACTCTGCATTCAGACAGATTTATCTTTCCTTTTCTCCTTTGCCTTTTGCTCCTCTTTTCTCAGCGATTTGTAAGGCCTCCTCAGCCAACCATTTTGCCTTTTTGCATGTGTTTTTCCTCTCCCTCATGTGTAGTGTTATGAACCTCCATCCATATTTCTTTAGGCACTCTGTCTACCAGGCTTCCCTTGTGGCTCTGCTGATAAAGTATCTGCCTGCAATGCAGGACACTTAAGTTCAATCCCTGGCTTGGGAAGAACCCCTGGAGAAGGGAAAAGTACCCACTTCAGTAATCTGGCCTAGAGAATTCCATGGCTGTATAGGCTATGGGGTCGCATGAGTCAGAGACAACTGAGTGATTTTCACTACACTTCAGAAAGCCGTCAGGAATTTTAAACTGTCAGTTTGCCAACATCCATTGGATCATAGAAAAACAGGAGGGTTCCAGAAAAACAGCTATTTATGCTTTATTGACTACACCAAAGCCTTTGCCTGTGTGGATTGCAACAAACTATTGAAAATTCTTAGAGAGATGGGAATACCATACCACCTTTTACCTGCCTCCTGAGAAATCTGTATGCAGGTAAAGGAGAAACAGTTAGAACTGGATATGCAACAACAGGCTGGTTTCAAATTGGAAATGGAGTACACTAAGGCTGTCTATTGTCACCCTACTTATTTAACTTCTATGCAGAGTATATCATGCAAAATACCAGTCTGGATGTAGAATAAGCTGGAATCAAGATTGTTGGGAGAAATATCAATAACCGTCAGGAATATGCAGATGTCACTAACCTTATGGCAGAAAGAAAAGGAAAACCAAAGAGGCTCTTGATGAAAGTGAAAGAGGAGAGTGAAAAAGTTGGCTTAAAACTCAGCATTCCAAAAAATAAGATGATGGCATCCATTTCATCACTTCATGGCAAATAGATGGGGAAACAATGGAAACAGTGAGAGACTTTAGTTTTTTGGTCTCCAAAATCACTGTAGATAGTACTTGCAGCCATTTAAGAGATACTTGCTCTTTGGAAAAAAAGCTTTGAACAACCTAGATAGCATATTAAAAAGCAGAGCTATTACTTTGCAGACAAATGTCTGTCTAGTCAAAGCTATGGTTTTTCCAGTAGTCATATACGGATGTGAGAGTTGGACTATAAAGAAAGCTGAGCACCAGAGAAATGATGCTTTTGAACTGCTGTGTTGGAAAAGACTCTTGATTCCCTAGGACTGCAAGGAGATTCAACTAGTCAATTCTAAAGGAAATGAGTCCTGAATATTCATTGAAAGGACTGATACTAAAGCTGAAAATCCAATACTTTGCAAAGCCCCCTGATGTGACGAACTGATTTACTGGGAAAGACCCTGATGTTGGGAAATATTGAAGGCAGGATGATAGGAGGAAGAAAGAGGTTAAGATATTTGGATGGCATCACTGACTCAATGGATGTGAGTTTAAGCAAGTTTCCGGGATTGGTTATGAACAGGGAAGCCTGGCATGCTGCAGTCCATGGCATTGCAGAGTCAGTGCCTGAACTGAACTAAACTCTATCAGATCTAATCCTTAGAATCTATTTTAATGTTAAGTCCTTATTTAAAAATTAAGACTTAACTAGTAAAACCATCATTAGATACAATTTCACAGTCCCAGACTGCCAAGCTTAAGTCTGTGTGTCATCATTAACTATATGGAGTGAGAAGGCTTTCTATTTTTTTAAAGAAAATTTCTTAACATTGTCTTCTGGCAAATACTTCTGTAAAGTGGTAAAATGATTTTGGAACACATTTTAAAGTTAGGTACAGACACACACATGCATATGTGCACATACATGCACACATATTATAAACTGTGAGACAAGCAATTCATTTANTCTTTACATTGTCTTCTGGCAAATACTTCTGTAAAGTGGTAAAATGATTTTGGAACACATTTTAAAGTTAGGTACAGACACACACATGCATATGTGCACATACATGCACACACAGTATAAATTACGAGACAAGCAATTCATTCAACATTATTTCATCTATATCAACTTCTCCATGTTTACAACAGTACACATATATAATGCTCATTTTATCAATTTTAGTAATTACAAATGTCCACTTATAGGAAACAGAACAAATGCATTGTCCTTCTTAAAATATAAAACTATATAGTAAATAACTATGGCTACACAATGTGGATAAATCTTAGAAACAATGTTCAATGAAAAAAGCATCTCAGAGGTGAGAGGGGGGTTCAGAATTGGGAACACGTGTACACCTGTGGCAGATTCATGTTGAAGCATGGCAAAACCAATACAATATTGTAAAGTAATTAGCCTCNAACAGACTGGTTCCAAATAGGAAAAGGAGTACATCAAGGCTGTATATTGTCACCCTGCTTATGTAACTTATATGCAGCTGAACTGATTCATGTTTGCCTCATTTTAATTCTTTTTTAGTTAGTTGCTTTTTCTTGTTGCTCTATCCATTTATTCTGTTTTTATATTCAGTTGATTATTAATATGTCAGTTCAGTTCAGTTCACTCACTCAGTCGTGTCCAACTCTTTGCGACCCCAGGAACTGCAGCACGCCAGGCCTCCTGTCCATCACCAACTCCCGAAGTCCACCCAAATCCATGTCCATTGAGTCGGTGATGCCATCCACACATCTCATCCTCTGTTGTCCCCTTCTCCTCCTGCCCTCAATCTTTCCCATCATCAGGGTCTTTTGCAATGAGTCAGTTTTTCGCATCAGATGGCCAAAGTATTGGCATTTCAGCTTCAACATCAGTCCTTTCAATGAATACCCAGGACTGATCTCCTTTAGGATGGACTGGTTGGATCTCCTTGCAATACAAAGGACTCTCAAGAGTCTTCTCCAACACCACAGTTCAAAAGCATCAATTCTTCAGTGCTCAGCTTTCTTTATAATCCAACTCTCATATCCATACAGGACCATGGGAAAAACCATAGCCTTGACTAGACGGACCTTTGTTGGCAAAGTACTGTCTCTGCTTTTAAATATGCTGTCTAGGTTGGCCATAACTTTCCTTCCTAGGAGTAAGCGTCTTTTAATTTCATGGCTGCAATCACCATCTGCGGTGATTTTGGAGCCCAGAAAAATAAAGTCTGACACTGTTTCCACTGTTTCCCCNGGCATTTCAGCTTCAACATCAGTCCTTTCAATGAATACCCAGGACTGATCTCCTTTAGGATGGACTGGTTGGATCTCCTTGCAATACAAAGGACTCTCAAGAGTCTTCTCCAACACCACAGTTCAAAAGCATCAATTCTTCAGTGCTCAGCTTTCTTTATAATCCAACTCTCATATCCATACAGGACCATGGGAAAAACCATAGCCTTGACTAGACGGACCTTTGTTGGCAAAGTACTGTCTCTGCTTTTAAATATGCTGTCTAGGTTGGCCATAACTTTCCTTCCTAGGAGTAAGCGTCTTTTAATTTCATGGCTGCAATCACCATTTGCGGTGATTTTGGAGCCCAGAAAAATAAAGTCTGACACTGTTTCCACTGTTTCCCCATCTATTTCCCATGAAGTGATGAGCTTGGATGCCATGATCTTAGTTTTCTGAATGTTGAGCTTTAAGCCAACTCTTTTACTCTCCTCTTTCACTTTCATCAAGAGACTCTTTAGTTCTTCAATTTTTGCCATAAGGGTGGTGTCATCTGCATATCTGAGGTTATTGGTATTTCTCCCAGAAATCTTGATTCCAGCTTGTGCTTCCTCCAGCCCAGCGTTTCTCATGATGTACTCTTCATGTAAGTTTAATAAGTAGGATGACAATATACAGCCCTGATGTACTCATTTTCCTATTTGGAATCAGTCTGTTGTTCCATTTCCAATTCTAAGTTTTGCTTCCTGACCTGCATGCAGTTTTAATTGTGGTAAATATTGATTTTATGTTCTTTCATTTATCTTTTAAATTTTTAAATGGCTTTTTCTTTTGTCTTATGATCTTAAACTGTCAAGTATTTATTTACAGTTATTTTTGTTTTCCTTTAAGTTTTTAAGGTCAATTTATAATGGCATCCTCAATTCAAAGTTAAAAATATCTTTACTACTATTTTGTTTTTTTAGTAGTAGTAAAAATATCTTTACTACTATTTACTACTACTTTACTACTGTTTTGTTTTGCATTTCTTATAATTTTAAATTTTTTAAAATCATTTGAATTGGTATTTCTTCTATTGTAAAGCATAATGAATGAAAATTTATTTTACTTGTGATTCCAGATGGCATGGGAAGTTATCCTAACACCAATGCATGGGTATTCATTTTTTCTTCCAGGGAACAGATACTATATTTTAATCATATAGTAAATATCTCTGGTTCTGGCTTTATATCTCTGCTCTCTGTTTTGGTACACTGAAATGCAAGGAAGAGAACCTGATTTGCTTATTCACTATCCAGCACTCCCTTGTAACAGTGTTAGCATTATCTCAGTTATGGCTACAAGAAAAGGTGCTTGTGAGGAAATGTCAGGAGATGAATCATAATAGTCCTCTATCATAACTATAATTGCATTGTTTCCCTAGTGCTTAAACATGAAGTAAGCATGTAACACACTTCTGGTAAATGATATGTTGAGAGCAGATGTCTTTCCTGATAAGAGAAACTGATACAGGAAGATAGTTTTCTTTCCACCTATACCTTCCTTTCCTTATGGTTTATAGTTGAGTGAGGGCTTGATATTTGTTGCTGTAGCAAGGGTATTGCAATGATGAAGGAAAGACCAGAATAATTGCAACACAGATCTGAGACTGCTGAAAAAAATTTCCAAACTGCTCACTTTGAGGCTACTCAGATAAAAACTAAAGATCATTATCATTTAAGCCACCATTCATCAGGCATTCTACAACCTGCTGCCAAATTAATAGAGTTTTTTGTTTCAATGTTGATATCACACTGTTTTAATTATTAGGAACTCAATATGATTCTTATCAGATATGAATAAGTTTCTTCCTATATCTTCATATACTTGCTAAAACTTTTTGTTGTCCTTGCTTTGCACATTAGTATTTATTTAAGAAAGGTTTTAGACTATTTCATATCATGAAAAGTTTATTAGGAACTTGAATTACAGGGAATGCATTTATTAATTTATAAACAATGTTTTTTAAAAACATCTATATTTTTGAGTTGGCTCTTGCATGAATTAGTAAAGTATTATACCTTCTTCATATAAGCAAGGTTGAAATATTTCTTCTGATTTTTATATAAGTTCTAACATTTCTCTTGACTTACTTTTCATATAGCTATTGCTTTGTTTTCCTGTGTTTCATAAGCATTCAAGAGTAACATCCACACCTAATAATAATTTTGACCATTCTTGTAAAATATTTCATTTTCTTGTGTTAGGGAGTACTCCCATATTAATAGTAACTAATACTAGTGATAGATTCCAGATTTTATTCCTGACTTTAACAGGAATGCTTTGATTATCAGGCTTAGGCTAAATACTTTTTTGTACTGAGATTACCTTTTTTAATCATTTTAAAGATATAGCTCGATAATCTTATTATAAGTCCTTTAAAAGTGTTTATATGCTTTATTGGGATAAGCATATGGGTTGTCATACTGATCTAGTATGATCTAAATATGTTAGCTGGGTATGATTAAAATGGCATAATAGGAGGATACTGAGCTTACCTTACCACACCATAATCAGAACTATTTACAGAACAACTATCTTTGGAATGACTTGAAGATGAACAGAAAATGTTTTCCACAGGTAAAGATATAACAAGGGAACTGCAGGATGAGTAGGAGGGGGCAGAGACATACCACTACATAGCACTGGGTAGTGTTAGTCAGTTATTCCTGTCTAACTCTTTGTGACCCCTTGGACTGTAGCCCACCAGGCTCCTCTGTCTATAGGACTCTCCAGGCAAGGATACTTAACTGGATTTCCATTTCCTTCTCCAGGGGATCTTCCTGATCCAGAAATTGAACCCAGGTCTCCCTCATTGCAGGCAGATTTTTTTACTGTCTGAGCCACCAGAGAAACTCTAAAGAGGCAATAATAACAACTGTAGAGATCCACCTAGAGGAACAAAGAGTCTGAGCTCCACACCAGGCTCCACAGCCTAGGGGTCCTTTGCTGGGAAGACAAGATCCCAGAGTGTTTAACTTTGAAGGCCAGCAAATCTTACCTAAGAGAGAGCTTGGAGGGCTAAAGGGAACACACAAAATCTCATATGCCCTGAGTTCCCTTGTAGAGGCAGGAATTTAAAAAGAACCTGGGTATGACCCACTTGCTGATCTTAAGAGTGTCTCCAGAAAGGCAGGAGGCAACTGAAACTCAATGTTGGGACACAGATGCTGGAAGCTGCCATTTTGGAAAATGTATTCTACCAGAAGGACACTGGGGCTGGCAGGTATAATTTTGGAGTCCTTCTTTTAGCCTATTTTCTCTGAGAACCTACTTGCTTACCAGAACACTAGCACAAGTCCTAGGAACACCTGAGCTGCAGGGCTAGCCAAGCCAGGGCCTGGCCCTGCCCACCAGTAGGTTGAAAACCACTGCAGCAGGCAGGGCCTGGCAGCCAGCTTAGCTGAGAACAAGATTCACCTACCAGTGTGCCCAGTGTACTCAGCCCCATCACAGTAGAAAAGCCCACACAGCCCACATTGGGCACCTCTAGAGTATATGTCTCTGGTGATCAGGGCAGCATGGGCTGCTGAGTCCAGAGGATGTATTCCTACAAAAGGCCACTTTTCCACGATTCAAAATATAACTGACATAAATACATAGAAATAAATACAGAGAAATATTCAAAATGAGGAGACAGAGGAATATGTTCCATATAAATATGAAAACCAAACCTTAGAAAAATAAAAGGAGTGGAGCTAAGCCATCTGATACAGTTCAAGTAACTATCAAAAAGATTCTCAACAAACTCAGAAGAAAAGATGAACAAGTGAAAAGTTTAACAAAATGTTAGAAAATATAAAGAAGAACCAAACACTGAAAGGAATCGATGGCAGATTACATGGTATATAGGGATAAGGCAATGAACAAGAATACATAATAGCAGAAATCATCTAAGATGAACAGAAAAAAATGAATAAAGGAGTCCTAAAAATGAGGATAGTTTAAGAGACTTCTGGAATAACATCCAGTTTACTAACATTCATACTATAGGAGTCCCAGACAGGAGGAAAAAATGGCAAAAGAAGTATTTGAAGAAATTATAACTGAGAACTTCTTTAACCTGAGGAAGAAGATATTCAGGCCAAGGAGGCACAGAGTCCAAAACAAGATAAGCCCAAAGAGGACCACATCAAGATACATAATAAGAATGTAAAAAAATTAAAGATAAAGAGAGCCCCTTGAAAGCAACTAGAGAAAAGCAACTAGTCACGTGCAAGGGAGCTTCCATAGGACTATCAGCTGACTTTTCAGTAGAAAATTTGAAGGGTCTAAAGGAGTGGCATGATACATTCTAAATGTTAAAAGGAAAAAACCTGTAATACAGATCACAGCAGGGCTATCATAGATTTGGGAAGACATGGAATTTTACAGACAAAAAAAGCACTAAATCAGCTTTATAAGAAATATTAAAAGGACTTCTTTAAATAGAAAAAAAATAAAAATAAAAAGACCACAGCTAGAAATTTGAAAATCACAAAAAGAAAAAATCTCATGGGCAAAGACAAGCATACAATAAAGATAGTAGATCAACCACTTATGAAGCTAGTAGAAAGATTAAAGACAAAAGTAGTAAAATCATCAATCTATAATAGGGAGTTGAGGATACACAAAGTAAAGGAATATTAAATATCATTTCAAAAACAGTAAACATGAGTAAAAAGGAGGACTATTAGAATGCATTTAAACACCATTTGTGTGTGTATGTTTGTGTGTATACACAATGGAATATTACTCAGTCATAAAAGCTTGAAATCTTGCTATTATGGGAAACATGGATAGGTCTAGAGGGTATTATGGTAATTGAAATAATTCAGACAGAGAAAGACAAATATTTCATTATCTTACTTACATGTGAAATCTAAGAAACAAAAGAGAAATAGAAATAATAGATGCAGAGAACAGCTTCCCTTGTAGCTCAGTTGGTAAAGAAACTGCCTGCAATGCAGGAGAGCCGGGTTCAATTGCTGGGTCAGGAAGACCCTCTGGAGAACGATATAGCAACTCACTCCAGTTTTCTTGCCTGGAGAATTCCATAGACAGAGAAACCTGGCAGGCTACAGTCTATGGGACTGCAAGAGTTGGACATGACTTAGTGACTAAACCACCACCACAGAGGCATAAAACAGGTAGGTAATTGCCAAAAGGGAAGAGGTTAGGGTTGAAGGTTTAGGAGATTGAGAGATCCAAATCTACAGTTCTAAATAAGTCACAAGGTTATACTATCATGAGGAATCTGATGAGTAATACTGTAATAGCTTTGTATGGGGTCAGATGGTCAACAGACTTGTGCTCATTTCATAATGTAGGAAAGTATCAAATCTGTATGTATTACACCTGAAAGTAGCATGTCAACTATATTTTAATTAAAAACGTTAACTTATATTAACATATATTTCTAATATTGAACCATTCTTACATATCTGAAATTGTTAAAATATACTCTTTTATTATTTATATTGTTGCTAGTTATATTTGCTGCTGCTGCTGCTGCTGCTGCTAAGTCACTTCAGTCGTGTCTGACTCTGTGTGACCCCATAGATGGCAGCCCACCAGGCTCCCCCCTCCCTGGGATGCTCCAGGCAAGAACACTGGAGTGGGTTGCCATTACCTTCTCCAGTGCATGAAAGTGAAAAGTGAAAGGGAAGTCGCTCAGTCGTGTCCTACTCTTAGTGACCCCATGGACTGTAGCCTACCAGGCTCCTCCGTCCATGGAATTTTCCAGGCAAGAGACTGGAGTGGGGTGCCATTGCCTTCTCTGCTAGTTATATTTACTATTTTTTATTTATACTATTTATTATATATAATATACTCTGTTTTTTGTACAATTAAATGTATCTTATGATAGTAACTATGGGGCTTCCCAGGTGGCTCAGTGGTAAAGAAATGCCAAGCAGAAAATGTGTAGGAGACCTAGGTTTGATCCCTGGGTCAGGAATATCCCTGGAGAAGGAAATGGCTACCCACTCCAGTTTTCTTGCTTAGGAAATCCCATGGACAGAAGAGCCTGGTGGGTACAGTCCATGGGATCACCAAGAGTTTGACATGACTGAGCACGAAGCACACACGTGTGCATATCTTGCAGCATATTTTCACTGCTTTAGAAATCTCCTGCACTCCACCTATTTCTTCCCTGGCCGCACCCTGAAACCCCTGTCAAACACAAGTTTACTACTGCTTTGTAGTTTTGCCTTTAAAAAAAAAAAAAGCTTTAAAAAATACTCTTACTTTTAAAAATTGAATGACACAATTTTAAAGCAAAAATTTGAGTGAAATAAGTTAATCTGAATCAAATTAAGTAAGAACTGAAATGTATATGTCTGTATAAACATGTAGGAGTATTGAGTAAAGTAATATGGCCAACAGAGTTGACCCAGTGTTCTTTTATTTTGTGGATCTGCCAATAGCTTTGGAGCTTATGCCAGAGGTGGATGAAAAATAAGTTAACACAGTCATTACCATTTCAAGACTATCATGTTTCTGTTTCACTCAAAATTTGTTAGCTGCTAACAAAGCTAGGAATGCTTTAGGCCAAACTTGTAGGAATATTTACAATTAGTAGAGATATTTTGTAGGCATTTGCCACCAATAACTTTCCTTATTCAGAAGTAGAACAATACATACTGAAGGGAAACCATGAGTGAGTCACTGTACCAACCTGTGAAAATGAAAGGGTAGAAAGTGAAATGAACTTAAATAAATAAAATATTTATCTCAAATTTTCTCAAGAAACTGGAGCTGAGTGTACAGAGTGAAGTAAGCCAGAAAGAAAAGCACCAATACAGTATACTAACATATATATATGGAATTTAGAAACATGGTAATGATAACCCTGTATGCGAGACAGCAAAAGAGACACAGATGTATAGAATGGACTTTTGGACTTTGAGGGAGAGGGAGAGGGTGGGATGATTTGGGAGAATGGCACTGAAACATGTATACTATCATGTAAGAAATGAATTGCCAGTCTATGTTCGATACAGGATACAGGATGCTTGGGGCTGGTGTACAGGGATGATCCAGAGAGTTGATATGGGGTGGGGGGTTGGGAGGGTTCAAGATTGGGAACTCTTGTACACCTGAGACAGAAAAAAATAAAAATAAAAAGAATTTTATTACAAGTCTTTATGAGTATTTTGAATGTACCATATTTCTCTAAGTAAAATAACATCTCCATGTTTTATTCCCCCAAGGATTTTGTTTAGGTGAATTTGATAGGATGTAAAAGGGAAATGACCTAAACATTCCAATTAAATTCATATATCTGCTACTGCTAAGTCGCTTCAGTCGTGTCTGACTCTGTGCAACCCCACAGACAGAAGCCCACCAGGCTCCCCCCATCCCTGAGATTCTTCAGGCAAGAGCACTGGAGTGGGTTGCCATTTCCTTCTCCAATGCATGAAAGTGAAAAGTGAAAGNGTTTTGTTTAGGTGAATTTGATAAGATGTAAAAGGGAAATGACCTAAACATTCCAATTAAATTTATATATCTGCTACTGCTAAGTCGCTTCAGTCGTGTCTGACTCTGTGCAACCCCATAGACAGAAGCCCACCAGGCTCCCCCCATCCCTGAGATTCTTCAGGCAAGAATACTGGAGTGGGTTGCCATTTCCTTCTCCAATGCATGAAAGTGAAAAGTGAAAGTGAAGTTGCTCAGGCGTGTCCGACTCTTCGTGACCCCATGGATTGCAGTCTACCAGGCTCCTCCACCCATAGGATTTTCCAGGCAAGAGTACTGGAGTAGGGTGCCATTGCCTTCTCCATATGTATATGTATATATGCATATGTATATGTGTGTGCACACACACACACACACACATATATATATAGAGAGAGACTTTCCTGGTGACTGAGATGGTAAAGAATCCACCTGCAGTGCAGAGACCTGGGTTCGATCCCTGGGTTGGGAAATTCCCTGGAAGAGAGAATGGCTACCCACTCCAGTATTCTTGCCTGTAGAATTCCATGGACAGTGGAGCATAGTGGGCTATAATAGCTCATGGGGAGAGATGAAGTACGTGTGCATGCACCTGCTCACACACACACACAGATACACACACACACTATATATATGTGTGTATATATATATATATAATATTTATTCTCTGATATCTATATCATACCTATTAGAGTTTTAAATATAAAATCGNTCCACTCCAGTATTCTTGCCTGTAGAATTCCATGGACAGTGGAGCATGGTGGGCTATAATAGCTCATGGGGAGAGATGAAGTATGTGTGCATGCACCTGCTCACACACACACACAGATACACACACACACTATATATATGTGTATATATATATATATATAATATTTATTCTCTGATATCTATATCATACCTATTAGAGTTTTAAATATAAAATCGAGTTTATGTTTTATTGATAAATAAATCAGAGTGTTTTTTTTTTGAAACCTGCTGCCATAATAAGCTATATAAATGAATGATTGTGAAGCTTGAGGCCTAAATGATAAACTTGAAAAAATTTCTTGGAGTTTGATCAACTAATTCCCCATACTTCATTTGCTGGAAAGATGAGATGAGATGGCTGGAGTTCTAAATATTGATTAAATCACAGAGAAAAATAGAAAGTTGATGACTCACTAACTTTCAAAAAACTTTCAGAACCTCATAATTTTGCCACAAAAGAGCTTCCAAAACATCAATATTTTGTCTGTATTCATCCACTCATCATAAATGCTGAAACTGAGTTTTAACTGATTCTTATTTTCTAATCTTTACAACTCAGAATATTTTATTCAGGGTGAGTTGCCTCAGATATCAAGAAATTCTTGAAATATTGTTACTAATTATATATTAGCAATCAATAATTGGTGAGCAGGAGTTTCCAGAGTCATTCAAAAACAGTACAATATCAATATTTGTGTTCAGAAAATCTGATAAAATTTTAAAGATCATTTTCAAATTTTCTTTTACTTTTTGGGGCTACCAATGTTCTTTTCTCTAGAAATAAAACATGTCTATTATCAATGATTGAAAACATACATTCCTATTATTTCCAACTCATGAAATCTACAGAGCTGGAATTTGAATGGTTATTTTCAAAATAATTAAACTAATATATGGAAGGTGCCCTCTTTTTTTTAATATAGAAAATTTAATGGAAAGAAATAGTTTTTAAAATACTTCCTACATAATTTATCATTGAATTATTGATGTGGAATTTTTGTTTATACATTTGTTTCATGTTTGATTATATATTTTGCCTCATATTTATTGATAAGTTCTCTGAGAGATTAGAGCACATCTTTTTTCTAGCCTGGTGTTAAACATAGACTAGATATCCAATCAATACTTTGTAATAATTNTATAGAAAATTTAATGGAAAGAAATAGTTTTTAAAATACTTCCTACATAATTTATCATTGAATTATTGATGTGGAATTTTTGTTTATACATTTGTTTCATGTTTGATTATATATTTTGCCTCATATTTATTGATAAGTTCTCTGAGAGATTAGAGCACATCTTTTTTCTAGCCTGGTGTTAAACATAGACTAGATATCCAATCAATACTTTGTAATAATTTTTGAAATTTCCCCTTTTGAATGTGAAAAACATTCTTACAGTAGTTTACTGTGATATTTTTATTTAAAGTCTCATGTATTTTACATAATTAAATCTCATAATTAACATTCTATTTTCATGAAAATATTAATAGAAAGAAATTCAAAACTAGTGTTATTTGCCCTTGTGGTATGGATTATAATTAAACATATGAATCTAAGATTCAAAGAGAGATCAAGGCTGTTTTATCACTGATCAATGGTACTTTTGTTAAATGTACTGTAGTACTAATAGTGTGATTACTGTGTGCAGACACTGGCCTAAGCATGTTACCTGGATTGTTTAAATGAGCATGCTTTAACTAGTGGTCATGAATTTAAAGTGAGTCTTGACCACNCTACTCCCTAATTTTAGTTGCTAAGGACAAAATTTTGATTCATTTGTGAGTTCTCTGTTTTTCTCATGTCCTAAAGTCAATCTGTCAGCAGACTGTTTGCTCTACTTTTAAACAAACTAAAAATCCTACTGACTCCCACCATTTTCATATCTGCTTCTTAATCCAGTTCACCATAGAGTCTCATCTAGGTTTTTATTGCAATTGCCTTCTAATTCTTCTCCCTGGTTCTGTCCTTGCATTTCTGTATGAAGCATGGTAAATAAAATGATCTTTTACAAATTCGTTTGATGTTATTACTCTTTAAGAATTTTTCCCTCTAGTCCTTTTCAGTATCAAACAATGCAGGGACATAAATTCATGTGTACCCAGCCCTTCACAATACCAGTTACTTTTCTCATTTTATGATCTCCATTTTTTGGATGACTTTGTTTCAAACGTTGGTCTCTTTACTATTCTGCAGGGCATTTGTAAGTTGCATTTTCTTTATCCTACAGTATCTTCCCCTCATAAACCTAGTATATTTTATGCCATCCCTCTCGGTTCACTTTTCTCCATGGCACTTTCAGTACATACTACATGTTATTCTTGTTTATTTACTATGGAACTACCTGTTAGGAATCAGTTTTGTTACAGATGAGGCTTTGATTTGCCCACTGTAGTTGCTGAAGTATAATGCATTGTTATATTATGTCTTCAAAAAAGATTTTCCCAGTGAATACATAAATCAAATATTGAAAGTGATAGAGAGCAAATGTAAATCTAAATTAATAAAACATTACCTGCAATTTCCATTTAACTTAAGTTAATGAATCTGAAGGGTTCCAGAATATGCTACCCCAAAATATGCCACTCTGGCATAACGATTGTTTTAAGCTAAGAGAAACTGAAAAGAAGCAGATTCAAGAAAAACTCTTTACACTGCATTCCTACCAGGAAAGGCAAGACCATACTTAATTACCTGAGACAACTCCAAAGTCATATAAGCCTGGAGTCAGCACCAGAAGAACCTACATAACAAACCTTACTAACTAGTATTTATCTCCCATTAGGTATCTGCATAGATTTACCTCCCCACAATTTGTCTCCCCTAGAAGCTCAAAGTCCTTTTCTTTATTTTGTTACTCCTCTACAAATGTACTGTTCTTTTGTGAAGGTGCTATATGAAGCCAAGTTCTCAGATTCCTTTGAGTTACNCAGCACCAGAAGAACCTACATAACAAACCTTACTAACTAGTATTTATCTCCCATTAGGTATCTGCATAGATTTACCTCCCCACAATTTGTCTCCCCTAGAAGCTCAAAGTCCTTTTCTTTATTTTGTTACTCCTCTACAAATGTACTGTTCTTTTGTGAAGGTGCTATATGAAGCCAAGTTCTCAGATTCCTTTGAGTTACTCAGCACTAAGTCCTCTGTTTTCTTCTTGTTATTTTGTCTCTTGTCAGTCTAATTTGCAGGGCCCCAGGCAAGATCCTAAGAAGAGTAAAGGAAAAAAGATTTTTATCCTTTCTTTCAAGTCTTAAGTATTTTCAAATGAGCACATATAAAAACTATTTTAGTTTTTAAACATCTCTAGGTTAATTTGGCTTCCTGACAAAAATAAATTGATAATCACTACCTTTTACATCAATGTTTATAATGATTCAAAACTAAAGAATGAGTTGGCTTTCAGAATAATTTTGGGGATGTGATTATATTGCACCTTTCAGGGTATCCAATTTAATAAACAGTTGTCATTTTCTAAGTGTAATTACTATAAGTTGCTGATGAGTAACAGCGCAAGTGCTACATAAATAACGTGAACAACGTCTTATACACCAGATCAAAGAATTACAAAATTATAGGTGTTATTTGAAGTTGGAAAATTCCTGTAAAGAAAAAAATAAATAAATAAAGAGCAGCTCTTTCCTTAGGTTAGCAAAAGGAAAATATTTTGAAAATCCATTCACATAGAAAAGCCAATATTTAGCAGACGCAGAGAATTTTGTTTGTCATATTCATGATATTTTGCTTCAATGTCAGGCAGAAAATGTTCTATATTCAATTATTATTGAATACTAAAAAGAACAAACAGTAAAGTACATGATATCTTTATATATTATTTTGCTAAGCATTTCTGATTATGGTGCTTTGGAAAGCTCCTAATATGGGATAAAGGTATAAAAAACACTAATTGTCTAAATTTTTCAACATGGTATTCTAAATGCCAAGTAGCTTTGGCAAATAGATGTTTAGTAAATATTTGCAGAAATGAAGGATTATTCTTTATTTGTAAATATTATTAACAATTATTTGCTAACTCTTGAAAGAAGCACTGTACTCCTTTAATGATGTTTTAATGACATTTAAACAAGTGGACATTTTTGGAAGTATGTATAAAGAAACGTCAAAAATGATGTATATACCTACCATAACTCACCAGGTCATTCAAACCTGGCATTTAATTAAAAATATTTTAAAACCTGTATGATATGGATGGAGAGCAATCAGAGTGAAAGCTTTCTATATCACTGACATCCCCATCATGTCAGGTGTTAATCCTGGAACTCTACAGCATCTGGATATTGTGGGTGATGCGATCCCCAGGATGGGCAAGTAGATTGGAAAATGGAAGAAGGGATGTGAGAAAGTAGCAGGCAATCAAATAAAATAGCATACTATTTACAATAAAAATAATTTACTGTTTCAACAAAGGATATTTCAAAACCAAAGTATTCAGGTGAAATATTTGTCTGGAGATGATCTTGATCAGTATGAATGACAAATTGTAAGAGCCTATTAATATTCAATAGTTTCAAAGATAGGGAAAATTTTTCAAGCATTTGGTAAATTTTACTTTTAAATCATTCCATTTACATCAATGTCAAACATTAAACACTTGCTCAGATGGTAGTTTTGCTGATCCTAAAAAAATAAGTACAACAAAAATGTGCTTTGAGTACTAAAGCTTTATGAATTAATGGTCTGAAAAGAGTCTCTAGAGTTAAAATTTATGTAATTTTACTGATCTGTAACATTCAGAAAAACTTTTTTTTTTTCCAAAATTGTGTACTAGGACTAAGATGAATAATTTTCATGTCAATTAAACTGTTTTTGGAATTGTGGCAGTTTACCCTTTGTGAAATTAGCATCCAACTGCTTGCCTTTGTCTTCTAATACATAAGATTGCCAGCTGTTTTGTGTTTTGTGACAACAGCTTTTATATCTGTTCTTAAAGCTTGCAGTTGAATTATTTTTTAAAGTTAAAGGGTATATCCTAAAAGTTAATCAAAGTTTTTTTTTTTGTTTACTTGAACTAACAGCTTAACTCCTTTTCTTCCTTTTCATTTCCTTCTGCAAGTAGCTTAGAGTAGTGCTCTAGTAATCCTGAACTCTCATGCATTTTTTTTCCCTGATAGGTGGCAATGCTTTGTTTGACCTGAAATTTAAATAGAAACTTTATTTGAAAAACCAAATATGATTGAAAATAAATAGGTGAATTATTTTCTGTTTTTCATTTGTAAAGGGAAAGGCTAGGTGAGACTATGTGCTTACAGATAGCACCACAATATGACACTTTAACTCAGGAAATGAAATTTGCCTATTGTAAGGAACACAGTATATAGAAGAAAACCTTTAGTGTTTGATGACCTGTTACATTCATGCTAAAGTTAATTTCATTTAAATTTGCAATGCACAATGGTCACACTTTTTCAGCAGTGATCATTTCAAAATGTTTAAATTGCTATAGGATAATTAATTATAAATAATTATGTAATAAAAATAAAAAATAAAAAATTTTTATGTAATAAAAATACATTATGATGGCTCTAGGAAGAAATATACTATGCTGCTGTGAACAATCAGAGGTTCATTTCTGGTAAATATGCCTCTGAAATCACATCTCAAAATATCATCTAGTCATATTTTAACATTTTTATTTTTTGAAACTACTCACTTATTATCACTTTGTATTGGATAAAACTCTAGTGTTCATAAATCCTCTAGTTCCCTGGTGGCTCAAACGGTAGGTAGAGAATCTGCCTGCAGTGTGGGAGATGTGAGTTCGATCCCTGGGTTGGGAAATTCCCCTGGAGGAGGGCATGGCAACCCACTCCATTACTCTTGCCTGGAGAATCCCATGGACAGAAGAGCCTGGTAGGCAACAGTCTGTCGGATCACAGAGTCAGACACGACTGAGTGACTAAACACAACACAGAGCACACACCATTATAAATCTTTATCTATCTAAATAATCTCTGTAGTCAAGTTTTATATTGTTCACTCAATTTCTTTCTTTTGCCATTATACAGAAAACTTTTCTTTTGTGGGAAAGAACTCAGTCATATTTTCAAATTATTTGCTTAACAACTGCAGGATAATCTTTGTTTTAACTTTTTTATTACAAGACATTTGCTTTACAATATTGTGCTTGGTTTCTGCTATACACACGATGATCTTCTGTCTCTAAAAAATTTTAAAACATTTACTTTATGTTAGAGTTATTTGTATGCTTGTCTTCCTCATAATATTTAAAATTCCATAATTCATTCCTTCATTCTTTTTAGTGCTTTCTCCTGCAGCACTTACTTTAGAGGTAGGGTCAAAGAGATTGTAGGTAAAATCCTGCAAAATGTTACTAGTTGAATGGGCATGCAGATATTCTCTACTTCCTATGGATTTAAATTTCTGCATTTGTAAAATAGAGTTTAACTCCTTTGGGCAGGTCATATAATAACTGGAATGTGTCTGACAAAATGCAACACTCAAAAAATGCTTCTCCTGTATATTTCGCGGGTGAACATTTTAATCTATAATTTTATTGACAAATTAAATGTAATAAAGTGAATTCTAGATAAGGGATCATGGCTTAAAGAATAGTAAGAAACGGAAGAATTTGTGTTTAAGGAAAGTCCATCTTTAGGGACCACAGCACTAAGTACAAAATGTGTAAGTACAAAAAGTGCCTAGACATTTCAGTCGTGTCACGTGGGAAGTCTTAAGTACAAAATGCAAAAAAAAAAAAAAAAAAATGCATTGGCAGGCAGGTTTCTTACTGCTAGTACCAGCGGGGGGAAGGCCTAAGTACAAAATACTTTATGGAAATTTTTTCTTTTTTTTTTTTTTTAAATGGGCTTCCCAGGTGGCATTAGTGGTAAAAAACCTGCCTGCAATGCAGGAGACCTAAAAGACATGGATTTGATCCCTGGGTCAGGAAGATCCCCTGGAGGAGGAAATGGCAACCCACTCCAGTATTCTTGCCTAGAGGAACCCATGGGCAAAGAAACCTGGTGGGCTGCAGGCCATAGGGTCACAGAGAGTCATACAAGGACTGAAGCAACTTAACACACAACAAAAAATGTTTTTAAGAACTTACTATGAAATACTGACATGTTAAATTTCCCATACTGATTATATATAAGAATAATATTTTTTGATATTTATACTCTAATACAGCATAAATTTGAACTGTGAAACAAAATATATGTATTATATTCGGTTAAAAATGTCATGGTTATTAAACCTACTAAATTTTCTGGAGGATTTTCATATCCTTTTGGTATTTTCTGCAGGTTTACATTCTCGTTATTCCAACCCTATTGTCCTTACCTCCTAGTCTTCTTTCCTTTGTATATTTACTTCCAGAAACTCTTGAATAAAACTGACAAAATCTCCTCATGGAACTAACAGCATAACAAATAAAAAGATATAAATATCACAGAAACAAATAAACACTAAGATTATTTTATATACCAACTGAGACTATAGTTAATAATACTGTATTGTATACTTGAAACTTGTTTAGAGAGTAGATCTTAGTGTCCTTACAACACACACAGGCACACATACACACATGCTTAAAATGACAACCATATGAGATGGTGGATATATTTCATCACACTGAACACCATAAATATATACAATTTTTATTCTTCAATATAGAGCTGCAAAATCAATACATACTTTATTAAACATATAAGCAAAAGTATAGGAAACAAATAGTAATAGGAAATAGACCTTTAAATAGGGTAATTTGAGGCACTCTAAGAAAATGCTGTTTAATCTGGAGATTGGAATGTGAATAGCTAGGGAAACCCATGGCAGAAATGGGAGCTAATAGCAAGTGAGTGTATTGGTAGAATGCTGAGAGATTATGCTTTTGTCTGTATTTTGGTAATATTTTTAAAAGTCATGTAAAATAAACCTGAAACTACCCATTTTAATACCTAAACTTGCAACTTCAGGTAGATTGGTAGATAAGCCAGTCAGTAATGGACTTTACTTCCATCACCAGTCATAACCACAACCAAATATTGTCACCCCGTTTATTAAACTTATATGCAGAGTACATCATGAGAAACCCTGGGCTGGAAGAAGCACAAGCTGGAATCAAGACTGCAGGGAAAAATATCAATAACCTCAGATATGCAGATGACACCAAACTTATGGCAGAAAGCAAAGAACTAAAGAGCCTCTTGATGAAAGTGAAAAGGAGAGTGAAAACATTGGTTTAAAACTCAGCATTCAGAAAACTAAGATCACAGCNCTGGGCTGGAAGAAGCACAAGCTGGAATCAAGACTGCAGGGAAAAATATCAATAACCTCAGATATGCAGATGACACCAAACTTATGGCAGAAAGCAAAGAACTAAAGAGCCTCTTGATGAAAGTGAAAAGGAGAGTGAAAACATTGGTTTAAAACTCAGCATTCAGAAAACTAAGATCACAGCATCTGGTCCCACCACTTCATGGCAAATAGATGGGGAAAAAGTGGAAACAGTGATAGACTTTATTTTGGGGGGCTCCAAAATCACTACAGATGGTGATTGTGGCCATGAAATTAAAAGACACTTGCTCTTTGAAAGAAAAGCTATGACCAACCCAGACAGCATATGAAAAAGCAGAGATATTTCTTTGCTAACAAAGGTCCATCTAGTCAAAGCTATGGTTTTTCCAGTAGACATGTATGGATGTGAGAGTTGAACTATAAAGAACACTGAGCACGGAAGAATTGATCCTTTTGAACTGTGGTGTTGGAGGAGACTCTTGAGAGTCACTTGGACTGCAGGGAGATCCAACCAGTCCATCCTAAAGGAAATCAGTCCTGATTGAAGGTGGGAGGAGAAGGGGACGACAGAGGATGAGATGGTTGGATGGCAACACTGACTCAATGGACATGAGTTTGAGTCAACTCTGGGAGCTGATGATTGACAGGGAGGCCTGGTGTGCTGCAGTCTATGGGGTCACAGAGAGTCAGACATGACAGTGACTGAAGTGAACTGAAGCCAGCCAGGCTCATATCAGTAGTAGAGTGTTTCAGATTCAAGAAAGTAAAAATATCTACAACTTACTCAAAATCTCTAGAAATATGAAAGCCAGTAATAAGTGTTCAAAACTGAAGTGGATATTATATGTATAAAATGATTTTATTTTTACATATATTTTGATGCCATCATATATATATGCCTCAAGAACATTCATCTGAATTTCCCCAGTTATTTGAATAAATAGATCTGTGCTTGCCAGTGTGGTTTGTAAAACTTACATGAACAGACATATCCAGGACTTCATTTTTAAAAATAGACAGCTGCAGAGCTGTAACATTCCAAGTCAGTGACACATTTACAAGAAGTTTAAACATTTGCTCAAAGATGACTAAAAAGCTTCATTCTGGGTTGACCTGGTAGCTAAAGTTGACACATTCATTGTCTATATTAAGGGTTAATATAAACAAATACCAGTTTCCACTCTTCTTGTTACAGTTTAAGAAATATTAAATTACATTTAAATTTGAATCAAATAATGAAAAAATTCTGAGGCATCAATGAAAAACACTAGAGGTTTCCTGAAACACACTTTGAAAATCTGTTGGTATGTGGTAACTCACTTTCAAAATACTTTGTCTTTCTCTCCAGAAGCCACACAATTCAATCTATGCTGTTCATCACCCTTAACTTGAGGGCCAATAATGCATTAGGAACTAAATTCCAATAAATGTAGCTATCACAAAGTATTTAGGATTAAATCAACCATGGCTTAATTTGGTCATTATTTATATGAATGTATTAAGTTACTAAAATACTGTAATTTTCAGGTATTTCATTCTCACATGCAATATGAGCATGCAATAAGCTAACAGTTTTGATTTTTGTACTTATGATATAAAATCACAGCACTTAAGATTGAACTCTACAGCCCTCTAGAATGCAACCTACTGTCCTTGAAATATTAATAGAGTTGAAATTATAACACTTCCTTCCAGATGAGCTTTTTATATTCCTATCGAAATATCTGGGGATGTCTTTGTTATCATTTTAGAATGCTATGAAAATGGCCTTAAGAGGCAGATGTCTTTAAGAGGACTTCAGACCTTTTCAAGAGTTCTGTCTGCGAGGTTTGAGTGGATGCAGTGTGAAATAACATCCTGTTTCTGATTATTCACAAGTCCTTTCTCATCACAAAGCACAGTATGATTTTCTTTAAAAAATCATCCCTGTAAAGTCTAGAAAATAAATAGCATTTTGAATAAGTGTTTACCATTAATGCTTTCAGGAAGTAGATCCTTTGGTATTAAATGCTCCATCTGGCATACTGAAGTGTTATAAAAACATTGTACAAATGTTCCTGCTCTAAAAACATCCATCTTACTTTTATAAATCCATTTATAAGCAAATGATTTTTTATAGAANTTTTGAATAAGTGTTTACCATTAATGCTTTCAGGAAGTAGATCCTTTGGTATTAAATGCTCCATCTGGCATACTGAAGTGTTATAAAAACATTGTACAAATGTTCCTGCTCTAAAAACATCCATCTTACTTTTATAAATCCATTTATAAGCAAATGATTTTTTATAGAAATCTTCACATATATAGTTTTCATTTGTCAACTAATTTAAGTGCAAAGAGTTACCATTAATTTATTAGTCTGTCACCCATACCAGGAACTACTGGATGTATTCTATTTATTTCATTCTGTAGCAACAGCACTGTTACAGTTAGAACAAATAAAAAACTCATTTTTACATATTTTATATTAAGTACAGATTTTTAAGTACTTAGACTTAAGTAGAAAACTGAATGATTAACAGGTGTTCTAAGTTTAAGAAACTGACTTCAATTTTAGCTACTCTAAGAACACTTTTCTTGTTGCCTTAACTCTTTAAGGTCTAAGAAGTGGTCCTTGACTTCTGGACACTACTTTTTAGATAGCTTTAGTTTTGAGGATAATACTTTTGGAAAATTACTTGTAAAAGGCTTGCAATATGATGAAGATACTGACAGTTCAAAAACCTTCATTTTCTCTTTCTTCTAGCATTTATGAGTTCTTCTACCTTGGGTATATTATTTTCAATTAAACACTTTTGAGAAACACTGAAGAAACTATTAAAAAATGGCACTTAAAAATTAAGCAAAAGAATGACTCCACAGCTTTTCAAAGGATCAAAGTGTTTAGCAATCCTATCCAAGAGTTATTTGATTTTCTAGAGAAAAATGCCATTGATTAATTGAATATTTACCATTAATTTTGACTCAGGCTCTCCAGCATGACATGATATCTTCCAGATATATGTCTGGTAGAGATAAAATTTATTTCTGTTCTGTATATCAGATAATAGTAACCCAGAGGTTACTGTTTTGTTGCCTTATAATCCTATTGACCTGTTTTATATCTCAGTTGCTAATCTCTTTCTATAATTTTTTCATAAATACTCCCTGTGTACGCTATACTATATATTCATTACTCACAGCATACTATCAAAATTTATTCTGAACTGAATTTTCCATTGTGCAGCTTCTCTCATTAAATAGCTAAATGTGGCACATATTCATCCTATATTTGTATGTATCATTTATAATGTTTTGGAAAATGTACTTTGACAAAAGCTATTAGTACATCTTTGCTGTTGAAACAGAGTTTTCTTTCTTAGAACCATTTCTTTCTTAGATCTAGCATTTTGTTTTGTTTTTTCTTATAAACTCTAAACTGTGAGGAAGTTATTATTGCTTTGTAGTTGTTAGAGATTTTACATAAATTCACTTTTAACATGAATCCTGTGTGTTGGGACTTCCTTGGTAGCTCAGCTGTTAAAGACTCCACCTGCAATGCAGGAGACCCTGGTTCGATTTCTGGGTTGGAAAGATCCTCTGGAGAAGGGATAGGCTACTCACTCCAGTATTTTGGGGTTTACCTGGTGGCTCAGACAGTAAAGAATCTGCCTGTACTGCTGGAAACCTGGGTTCGATCCCTGGGTTGGGAAGATCCCCTGGAGGAGGGGATGGCAACCCACTCCAGTATTCCTGCCTGGAGAATCCCCATGGACAGAGGAGCCTGGTGAGCTACAATCCATGGGGTTGCCAAGAGTCAAACACATCTGAGTGACTAGGCACAGGACAGCACAGCCTGTGTATTAATGGATTATTCACATTGGAAGGGAACACTTTATTTCCTGCTCTTGAGATCCACAAGAAGAGATTTCCCTGAAACGCTGCAACTCTTTCTTTTTCTCCATACTCATGTCCACAAAGAAGTAGAGTTATAAGTTCTACTCTGGGGAAGCGTAACAAGGTTTGCTTAGTTCTACCCACATTCTCCTGGGAGCCAGCTGCCCACAGGCTGCATGTATGCTGTCTCTCTTTCAATGGTATGCTCTCCCTCACCACATGGAAAGCTCACGTGAATTTTCCTTCTGTAGCTGAATCTTTAACAGTAATAAAAGGAATATTCTGGTCATCATCTGATTGATTTCTAATTCATTCTTTATGTGTCCAAAATTCTGACAGGAGAACTGTTAATCATATTGAGTGACCCCTTCAGAGTGCCAAGTAGTTTCTATTCATAAAATACCGCTTCCCATGAAAAAATAGCAAGGTAACTGTTAAAGGTTTTTCCTAGTATTTCTTCAGGAAACCAAATGAAATTAAATCCGTGTGTATTAAAATCATGCTGTTATATCTATTGAATAAGAAATAAAGATTTTTTGAAAACGAAATGAGACTAAAATTTTTGTAAATATTAAAGACTCTTTGTTAAATCATGTTTTACTTAAATTTTGACACAATATTTTCCAAATAGTCACTGATTTGAAGTCTGTGAAAACAATTTCATTAAAAATCAGCACATTTCTGTTTAGTCTAGAGTGAAATTCTCACATGAACAAAGAATATTTTTAATTTATTTAGAGCTTTCTAAAAGATATTTTAGCACATAAAGAGATGAGGTTATTTTTAGGGTAGTGGAGAATATAGAGTTATTGTCAAGTTGAGGGTTTTCCTCCAGTATGTCAGTTTTTCCAAAGTGTTATCATTAGCCTTTTGAAATCAAAATTTTAAAGTCCCAAATATGCCTAGTATAAGATACACTTATGAGTGATGAAATGTATACACTTTATCCATTCTAGGGTAACAGATATCTCATACACTACAATAATAGCATGTTTCAGTAACATAAGAGCAAATATATTTTTAGAATTTACCGTGTGACAGTTCCTGGACTAGCTAGCATTCAGAATCCCTTTAATTCTTGGAATGTTTATGTATCAAACACTATTTTTCCCCCATTTTAAAGATGTGTATCTCAGGAAATAGGGGACATAAGTAACTTATCCAATGTTAAATAGATTTAAAGCTAGATAACATATTCAAAAGCGGAGACATTATTTTGCCAACAAAGGTCCGTCTAGTCAAGGCTATGGTTTTTCCAGTAGTTATGTATGGATGTGAGAGTTGGACTGTGAAGAAAGCTGAGCACCGAAGAATTGATGCTTTTGAACTGCAGTGCTGGAGAAGACTCTTGAGAGTCCCTTGGACTATAAGGAGATCCAACCAGTCCATTCTAAAGGAGATCAGTCCTGGGTCTTCTTTGGAAGGAATGATCCTAAAGCTGAAACTCCAGTACTTTGGCCACCTCATGCGAAGAGTTGACTCATTGGAAAAGACTCTGATGCTGGGAGGGATTGGGGGCAGGAGGAGAAGGGGAAGACAGAGGATGAGATGGCTGGATGGCATCACCAACTCGATGGACTTGAGTTTGAGTGAACTCCAGGAGTTGGTGACGGACAGTGCGGCCTGGTGCGTGATTTGCGGGGTTGCAAACAGTGGGACATGACTGAGCGACTGAACTGAACTGAACTTAAATCATACGTATCTAAGAATATCCAAAATGTTTACCCTTAAGGATGACACAGGCTACTTCTCTTGTACAGATTCTTCTACAATAAAGGCCTAGTTTCACAAACATCTGCTGGAAATCATCACAATCATTACTCTTTCCCAGGAGCTGCTGAAGGGTCCAGAAAATGCAACCAAAAGTCCTCCAAGGGAGTCAACTGAATGTGGACCAAATTTTCACCAGTGAAAGTCTTGATATAAAAGTGAATTCACAGATACATTTTCTCTTTCCTTCCATTAAGTATCTCTAAAGATGTCCACTGAGAGTTGTTAATCAGCCATTCTTGTTTTAAAGCAAGGCCGTTTCAGTAACATACTTACTGATGTTTTGCACTGTTTGATTCCATGCCTCACACTGCTGTTTCTTTCACTGATGTTTTAGAATTTTAGTCTCCCGTAAAGTATAAGGACTTTTATGCCTCTGGCTCTTCCACTTCCAGGGACCTTGCTTTATCATCCTATCTGTATTTCACTTTACTGTAGAGTTCAACATCCCACTAGTTATACGTTATTTCTAAGAAGCTATTGTTTTTATGTATAAACCCCAACGTAAAATCAAGGAATCCAGTTAATGCTATTAAATGAATATTTGCATGTGCACACACACTCAATTGTATGCAACATATAAAATGATGAATAAAACTTATGAAACAAATAAAGTTATATCCATTTAGTGGTTATGTTTTATGTATATTTGATCATAATAACTGTTTCACATGATGCCATTTAATCTTTCCAAGAAGTATGTAAGGGAGGTATTAAGTTATAATTTTCACCATTTAAACAGATGATGACTAATACAATATAAATTTGAGGATATATATCTCACAGAAATCTGATTTTCATTTCCATTGGATGTATACCAAGTAATGGAATTGCTGAGTTGTATGGCAGATATATTTTTAATTTGTCAAGGAACCCCCCTGTTGTTTTTCACAGTTACTGGATCAATTTACTTTCCTACCAATGATGTATGTAATTCACATTTCACCATATTCTTGCCAGAGCCTGTGGTCTCATCTTTTTGATAATAGCCATTTTAACAGGTGGGAGGTGTTGGTCTCAGATTCAGTTCTTTGAGAAATTTTCCACCCGATTCATTAGCCCAAAACCAAAACACTGTTTCTACTTCTCCATTTGGCCCCATCCTGCTGCCATTCCAATACTGAAATAACTTGTGAGATCTTTCAGCATCACTGATCAGTGTATATTATAATTCCATACCTATAATTCAGTGCCTATTTCTACATCTTCTGTTAATAGACATGCTTTGACCTAAGAAACTCCACACATACTCCAGGGCCAATACAAGACCACAGGGAAGAAAGCTTCTTAAATTTGTGCACAAGTCATAGGAATCCAATTTCGTTCCTCTTTAAATATTTCTTTGACAATGGAAGAGAGAACATGAAGCCTGGAGTTAGCCATATTCAGCATTTAGAAACTTNCATCTTCTGTTAATAGAAATGCTTTGACCTAAGAAACTCCACACATACTCCTGGGCCAATACAAGACCACAGGGAAGAAAGCTTCTTAAATTTGTGCACAAGTCATAGGAATCCAATTTTGTTCCTCTATAAATATTTCTTTGACAATGGAAGAGAGAACATGAAGCCTGGAGTTAGCCATATTCAGCATTTAGAAACTTAGTAAGAACTTAAATTCTTTGCAATATATAGCAGTTAATATTTTATCAATGAATGTCTAT
>SJYA01000947.1:576196-619011 GCA_006410615.1 Neotragus moschatus
TATAGGGCCTATAAAGATATATTAATTATAGTTAAATTAACATAATTTAATTATAATTAAATAATATAATATTATAATATATATAACATAATCTTTAATTAATATAGTTAAAATCAGTTAATCTAAACCACCCCCACCACCAGCAACGCACTGGTAAGAAGGGTGCCTATCTTATAACAAGGTCTGGTAAACTGTCACGCTCCCTAAATCCTCCTGGAAATGTTTATATAAAATATGTCATTTTAATCTGATTATTAAATCAAATAATCTAGAGCTTCATTTAGTTTCAGTTACTATACACATCAGAAAGTAACAAAATTGAAAGTCTAATAAATTCTTATTGGATTAGTTGATCCAGGTTGCTATAACAAAAGTACCATAGACTGAGGGGCTTAAAAAACAAACTTTTTTTCCTAATCACAGTTTTTCAGGCTTGAATTCAGAAATCAGAGTGCCAGCATGGTTGAATTATGTCTTTTCTTATATGGGAAATAATTACTTTCCCTAATTATATCCCAAAGCCCTTATCTCGTAGTATTATCACATTGGCTGGTTAGGCTTCAACACATAAATTTGAAGATCCACAGATATTCAGTCTGCATTATCACAGTTGTTTTATTTATTCTTCGTAGGTGAAAAAAGTGAGAACTTTTGTATATGACATTTGCAACTCTTCAGTCACCTGGGGAAAAAGTCATTTAACTGTATTTATATACTCTTTCTGGCTAATGAAACAGATTGCACATTTTCATTGTTTGGCACCAGACTGGTGCTATTGTTTGTCTTGTTTTTGATTCTCTGACATTTGTCCTAATATGCAAAATAGGCTTTTAGAATAATTTTAAATAAAATCGCCATTGGTTGTCTTTGTGTCAGTAACTCATATAAATGGATTTTATGAAAANGCTATGCAAATATTGTTGTTTAATTACATCTCATTTGTTCATTTTTGCTTTTATTTATTTTGCCTTAGGAGATTGACATAAGAAAATATTGCTATGATTTATGCCAAAAACTTTTCTGTGTTCTCTTTTAGAATTTTATGATTTTAGGTCTTGCATTTATGTATATAATCCATGTTGAGTTTAGTTTTATATGTGGTGTGAGGGAATGTTCTACTTTTATTGTTTTACATATGACTGTTTATCTTTTCCAGTACTACTTCTTGAAGAGACTGCTTTTCTCCATGTATATTTTTGTCTCTTTGTCACAGATTAATTCATCATGAATCTGGGCTTGTATCTGGGTCCTCTGTTCTGTTCTATTGACCCATGTATCTGTTTCTGTGCCAGTACCACACAGTTTTTATTCCTGTAGTTTTGTTGTATACTTTAAAAGCTAGGAAGGTTATACCTCCAACTTAGTTCCTTTTCTCCCCTTCAAAATTGCTTTCACAATTTGGGGTCTGTGTTGTTCCACGTATATATTAGCATTATTCACTTTAGTTCTGTAAAAATCAGCATGACTATTTTGATAGGGATTGTGTTAAATCTGTAAATTGCTTTGGATAGTATGTCCAACTGAATGATATTAATTCTTCCAATCCAAGAACACAGGATATATTTCCATTAATTTGTATCATGCTCAGTTTCCTTCATCACTGTTGTATAGGTTGCAAAATATAGGATTTTCAGCTCCTTGATTGAGTTTCTATGTAGGTATTTTATTTCTTTACATGGAATTTTGACAATGATTTGCCCTTCTTTGGGGTTGGAATTAAAACTGACCTTTTCTAGTGCTGTGGCCACTGCTGAGTTTTCCAAATTTGCTGACATATTGAATGTAGCACTTTAACAACATCATCATTTAACATTTTACATAGCTCAATAAGATTTGCATCACCTCTACTAGCTTTGTTCATAGTAATGCTCTCTAAGGCTTTCTTGACTTCACATTCCACAATGTCTGGCTCTAGGTGAGTGAGCACATCATTTTGGTTTTCCTGGTCATTAAGACCCAAAACATCTACTTCTGCTTCATTGACTACACTAAAGGCTTTGACTGTGTGAATCACAACAAGCTGAGGAAAATTCCTAAAGAGTTGGGAATACCAGAGTACCTTACCTCTCTCCTAAAAAACCTGCATGCAGGTCAAGAAACAACAGTTAGAACTGGACATGAAACAACTAACTGGTTCAAAATTGGGAAAGGAGTAGATGAAGGTTGCATATTGTCACCCAGCTTATGTAACTTATATGCAGAGTACATCATACAAAATGCCAGGCTGCATGAAGCTCAAGCTGGAATCAAGATTGGCAGGAGAAATATCAATAACTTCAGACATGCACTTGACAGCACTCTAATGGCAGAAAGTAAAGAGAAACTAAAGAGCCACTTGATGAAGGTGAAAGAGGAGAGTGAAAAAGCTGGCTTAAAGCTTACCATTCAAAAAACTAAGATCAACACATCCAGTCCCATCGCTTCATGACAATAGATGGGGAAACAATGGAATCAGTGACAGACTTTGTTTACTTGGGCTCAAAAATCACTGTGGACTGTGACTTCAGCCATGAAATTAAAATATACCTGCTGTTTGCAATAAGAGGTATGACAAATCTAGACAGCATATTAAAAAAAAGAGAGACATTGCTTTGCCAACAAAGGTCTGTACAATCAAAGNCTTTGTTTACTTGGGCTCAAAAATCACTGTGGACTGTGACTTCAGCCATGAAATTAAAATATACCTGCTGTTTGCAATAAGAGGTATGACAAATCTAGACAGCATATTAAAAAAAAGAGAGACATTGCTTTGCCAACAAAGGTCTGTACAATCAAAGCTATGGTTTTTCCAGTAGTCATGTATGGATGTGAGAGCTGGACCATAAAGAAAGCTGAACACTGAAGAACTGATGCTTTCTAACTGTGGTACTGGAGGAGACTCTAGAGTTCCTTGGACAGCAAGAAGTTCAAAATAGTCAGTCCTAAAGGAAATCAACCCTGAATATTCATTGGAAGGACAGATGCTGAAGCTGAACCTCCAATACTTTGGCTACCTGATGTGAAGAGCTAACTCATAGGAAAAAACCCTGATGCTGGGAAAGATTGAAGGCAGGAGGAGAATGGGGTAAGAGAGGATGAGATGGTTGGATGGCATTATCAACTTAATGGACATGAGTTTGAGCAAATTCTAGGAGATGGTTAAGGACAGGGAAGCCTTATGTGCTACAGTCCATGGGGTAGCAAAGAATCAGACACGACTGAGTGACTGAACAACAAGATCTTTTTTTGTAGAGTTTTTTTTTGTGTATTTTTGCCACCTCTTCTTAATAGCTTCTGCTTCTATTAGGTCCTTACTGTTTCTGTCCTTTATCTTGCCCATCCTCATATGAAATGTTCTCTTAGTATCTCCAGTTATCTTGAAGATATCACTAGTCTTTCCCATTCCATTGTTTTCCTCTTGTTTCTTTGCATTATTCATCTAAGAAGGCCTTCTTATCTCTCCTTGCTACTCTGGCACTTGGCGTTCAGTTCGGTGTAACTTTCCCTTTCTCCCTTTTCTTTCACTTCTCTTCTTTGCCCACCTATTTGTAAAGCTTCCTCAGACAGTCACTTTGCCTTTGAATTGCTTTTATATCGGGATGGTTTAGATCATTGCCCCCTGTACAATGCTGCAAAACTCTGTACATTGTTCTTCAGGCACTCTGTCTACCAGATCTAATCTTTTAAATCTATTCATCACCTTCTCTGTATAATCATCAGGGATTTGATTTAGCCCATACCCGAATAGCCTAGTGGTTTTTCTTACTTCATTCCAGACATCATACTCCTTGATATTTACTTGGTATTTACTCCTTGGTATTGAAAACTTATGTTCACACAAAAAAAGTACACATGGATATATGCAACATATCTTGGTTAATAATTACGACAACTTGGAAGCATCTGAAATGATCTTAATTAGATAAGCAGATAAGTATACTGGTCCATGTAGACAATGCCCTATTATTTTGAAATAGAAATAAATGAGCTATCAAGTCGTGAAGAAATATGGAGGAAACTGAAATATATAGATATTACTAAGTGAAAGAAGCTCAGTCTGAAAACCCTACATATTTATGTTTCCAACCATATGATATTCTGGAAAAGGCACAACCATGAAGAAAATAGTTAACGGTATTTGATAGTAGTAGGAGGAAGAGATGGATAGTCAAAGCAGAGAGGATATTTAGAATAGTGAAACTACTTTTTATAGTACCACAGGTGTAGACACAAATCAAAATACACTTGTCCAAACCCATGGAATGTATAACACGAGTGGACCCTCATATAAACTCCAGCCCATCAATCATATTCTGGGTTGGGATGTTGATAGTCTAGGAGGCTATGAGTGTGGGAAGGCAAGGAGTGTATGGTAACTTAGTATTTGTCCTGTTATTGCTGTGAACATAAAACTTCCCTAAATATAAAGTCTATTATGAAAATGAGTGTGTTTAAAATTCTCTTGGGAATCTGTAAATACGTATCTAGTGATTCTGATTCAGTTGGCCTTGATAAGTTTAGATCTGTATGTTTTAAACAAGCACCTGGTTAATTCTGGTGAAGGATTTCTGGCAAGTGTACATTGAGTAAAGCTGATTTTAAAGCCTTTTAAAAGGTATCTGTAACTGAATTTATTATATATTTAACAATACTTGTTCTTATGATGTTGCAAAGTGTGAAGATTTTAATTTTAATTAGTTACTAGAAAACTTGTGACCAGGAAGGAAAACTAAATCAGTAACATTATGCAATATGTTTTTTAACATGTATATTTTTTTTCAGGAAAATGATATCTAATATATGTCAAGAAATGGGGCAGTTTTCAGTAGTATAATTAAATACTTTCTCATTAAAGTACATTCAAGCTTATAGTTGTGAATAAAGTATTCATCAGTTAGCTCTCTTGTGGTAAATGCAGCTATCCACTTGGTCTCATCAGCAAAATCGCTGCCACTGAGGTTTTTCTGTAATAATTTCAATTACTTTTTTAACTTTTAAAACTAAACCAAGAATAACTAACTGATATCTCTTAAGTACGATTCCTCTTCAGTGATATGGAGCTCTTAAAAAACAAGTAATCCTTATCCTACAAAAGGAAATAAAGGAAAGAACTTGGCTCCATTGATGAAATTCTGGNATGCAGCTATCCACTTGGTCTCATCAGCAAAATCGCTGCCACTGAGGTTTTTCTGTAATAATTTCAATTAATTTTTTAACTTTTAAAACTAAACCAAGAATAACTAACTGATATCTCTTAAGTACTATTCCTCTTCAGTGATATGGAGCTCTTAAAAAACAAGTAATCCTTATCCTACAAGAGGAAATAAAGGAAAGAACTTGGCTCCATGAAGCTGAGATATGCTTAGTCTTGGTGGATCTAGTATCAGTTAGAATGATAGAGTATAGTGGGAAGCATCATAGAGTTCATTTTTGATGGTTTGGAGAATTCCAGTTATACTCCTTTATCTTGTTATAACCATTTGTTTACAAATATCACTACTACATATATTTCATTATTTAAAATCCTGATTTATTTCATAGATCAGGGCCTAATCCTGGGCATTTGACTTGGTTCTGGTGTTCAATTTTTTAAAGGCAGCATTGTAGTTGGAAAAATATTGTACTTGAATAAATTACATTACTGCTAAAATACAGTTCTATTATCTATTAATGGCTAAGTAATTTCCTCACTGAGCCTTAATTTCACTACCTGAAAAACAGTGTTGGCAATAATTTCTTGTCAGGATTACTAAGAATTATAGTGGCTCAGATGGTAAAGTGTCTACCTGCAATGTGGGAGACCCAGGTTTATTCCCCAAGTTGGGAAGATCACTTGGAGAAGGAAATGGCAACACCCTCCAGTACTCTTGCCTGGAAAATTCCGTGGATGGAGGAACCTGATAGGCTACAGTCCATGGGGTGGCAAAGAGTCGGACACGACTGAGCAATTTCACTTTCTTTACTTTCTATAGAAGTAATATACATAATCTGTAACAATAAGTAAATATACATAATATATTATTTATTTTTATTTATATTAATATTTATATCATCACCCTAAAACACAATAATGAAACAAGGCCATTAAAAGTTATTGTAACTTTGAAAACAATAAAGAATTCAAAAATAAATGTTATCACAGAATATTCTATGAAATAAGTAAATTGAGACTTTTATATTTTCAATCTGAATAGCATTGCATGACCTTATAATTTTAGTATCTATATGCATATATAAAGGTGCTATACATTTGTGACTTTTAAAACTATATAGTTTTCTTTTACTCAGTGGCATAGTATTATTTGTTTCATTTATGATACATGATATAAAATGCTTATTAGTAGCAAATGTCAAATTTGACAGCTCCTGGTATACACTGTGTATTTCATGCAGTAAAATATTGATAGGTGTAAAAATGATATAATGATTGTAAATAACTTATAGATGGCTTGGATCAGTCAACACTGAGATAAATGTCATCACAAGGAAATATGACAATTAGTAAACTCAGTGAATTTAGATTTATTATAATAATGGGTGAACATTTATATTTTATTCTGTAAATGCTGCCATCACCAATTAATTCACAATTTGTGGAGAAAATTATGATCTATATCTTCACAAGGGTCAAGAGATAAAACTCTATTAACATGATTAAGAAATAAGTGAAAATAAAAGTTTGGCTATAAAAAGGAACTGGCCAATATGGTAGAGCACGTTGATAGCTTACAGTGAACGATGTTGGATTCATGAACAATGTTGGATTTGTGATCTCCGAAGAAGATTTAGCTTTGGGACCAGGGATGAGGCTTGATTACTCAAGACTTTTTGTGTAGTAGAGTTTTATTAAAGTGAAAAGGTACAGAAAAGCTTTTGACATAGACATCAGAAGGGGGACAGAGAGTGCCCCCCCTTGCTAGTTTTAGCAAGGGAATTATATACTTTTTAAGTTAGTAGTAGTGTTAGTCGCTCAGTCGTGTTCAACTCTTTGTGACCCCATGGACTGTGGCCCGCCAGGCTCCTCTATCCATGGGATTCTCCAAGCAAGCATACTGCACTGGATTGCCCTTCCCTTCTCCAGAAGATCTTTCTGACCCAGGGATCAAATTGCGTTGCAGAGCTACAGGGAAGATCCACTTTTTAGTTGGTTATTACAATAAATCAAAAGAATGTCTCAAGGTTGTAAAGATCTTACCAGACCCACTCCTATAATATACATTCTAAGATAACAGGATTAGTCAGACAGTTTTCAAGAAGGAGAAACTGTTCTCAAGCAGAATACACTGTTGTTATATAATCCATCAGTTCAGTTCAGTTCAGTCACTTGGTTGTGTCCAACTCTTTGAGACCCCATGAATCACGCAGCACGCCATGCCTCCCTGTCCATCACNACATAAATGATATGATATTTGTCTTTCTCTTCCTGATTTACCTCACTTAGTATGATGATCTCTAATTGTATCCATGTTGCTACAAATGGTATTATTTTATTTTATTCTTTTTGGTGGTTGAATGGTATTCTATTTGTATATGTACCACATCTTCTATATCCATTCAACTGTCTTGCAGTATATTTCACTGCTGACACTGACAACTAGTGTCTTCTTCCTCTTTTTCATAATCCGTCTGACTTAAAGTCTATTAATATTTTTGATTTTTTTTTAAAAAGTTTGTTTTATTGATTTTCTCTGTTTTCCTATTTCTTATTTCATTGTCACCCACTTTGATTTTTAGTGTTTTCTTTCTTTTAGTTATTTGAACTTAATTTGCTCTTACTTCTAACTTCTAGAGATGGATGCTGACTTGGGGTATTTCTTTTTCTTCCTTTTTTTTAGCTCCAAGTATTTTATAATTTCTCTTGATTTTTTTCTTTGACCCATGAGTTTCTTGAAAACATGTTATTTACTTTCGAATATTTGAGAGTTTTCTAGATATTGTCCTTTTACTGATTTCCAGTGTAATTTTAGCTCTGGTCAAAGGGTAAACTTTTAATCATTTTAATTCTTTTAAAGTAATCAACTTTCAAAAATTAATTTATTTTAACTGGAGGCTAATTACTTTACAATATTGTAGTGGTTTTTGCCATCAGTTCAGTTCAGTCACTCAGTCGTGTCCGACTCTTTGCAACCCTATGAATCACAGCACGCCAGGCCTCCCTGTCTATCAGCAACTCTCAGAGTTCACTCAGACTCGCGTCCATCGAGTCGGTGATGCCATCCAGCCATCTCATCCTCTGTTATCCCCTTCTCCTCCTGTCCCCAATCCCTCCCAGCATCAGAGTCTTTTCCAATGAGTCAACTCTTCCCATGAGGTGGCCAAAGTACTGGAGCTTCAGCTTTAGCATCATTCCTTCCAAAGAAATCCCAGGGCTGATCTCCTTCAGAATGGACTGGTTGGATCTCCTTGCAGTCATACATCAATATAAATCAGCCACAGATGTACATGTGCCCCCCTATCCAGAACCCCTCTCCCAGCTCCTTCCCCACCCACCCCTCTGGGTTGTCCCAGAGCACCGGCTTTGAGTGCCCTGCTTCATGCATCACACTTGTAGTGGTCATCTGTTTTACCTACAGTCATATACATGTTTCAGTGCTATTCTCTCAAATCATCCCACCCTCGCCTTCTCCCACAGAGTCCAAAAATGTTCTTTACATCTGTGTCTCTTTTGCTGGCCATCATTACTGTCTTCCTAAATTCCATATATATTCATTAATATACTGTACTGGTTTTTCTCTTTCTGATTTACTTCACTGTGTATAATAGGCTCCAGTTTAATCCACCTCATTAGAACTGATCCAAATGTGTTCTTTTTTATAGCTGAGTAATATTCCATTGTGTATATGTACCACTACTTCCTTATCCATTTGTCTGCCAGTGGACATCCAGGTTGCTTCCATGTCCTGGCTATTGTAAACAGTGCTGTAATGAACATTGGAGTACATGTGTATCTTTCAGTTCTGGTTTCCTCGGTGTGTGTGCCCAGAAGTGTGGGATTGCTGGGTCGTATGGCAGTTCTATTTCCAGTTTTTAAAGAAATCTCCACACTGTTCTCCATAGTAGCTCTACTAGTTTGCATTCCCACCAACAGTGTAAGATATTTCCCTTTTCTCCACACCCTCTCCAGCATTTATTGTTTGTAGACTTTTTGATGGCAGTCATTCTAACTGGCATGAAATGGCACCTCATTGTAGTTTTGATTTGCATTTCTCTGGTAATGAATGATGTTGAGCATCTTTTCACATGTTTGTTAGCAATCTGTATGTCTTCTTTGGAGAAATGTCTGTTTAGTTCTTTGGCCCACTTTTTGATTGGATCATTTAATTTTCTGGTATTGAGCTGTACGCGCTGCTTGTATATTTTGGAGATTAATTCTTTGGCAGTTGTTTCATTTGCCATTATTTTCTCCCATTCTGAAGGCTGCCTTTTCACCTTGCTTATAGTTTCCTTCACTGTGCAAAAGCTTTTAAGTTTAATTAGGTCCTATTTGCTTATTTTTGCTTTTATTTCCATTACCCTGGGAGGGGGGGGTCATAGAAGATCTTGCTGTGATTTATGTCAAAGAGTGTTCTGCCTATGTTTTCTTCTAAGAGTTTTATAGTTTCCAGTCTTAAGTTTAGATCTTTAATCCATTTTGAGTTTATTTTTGTGTTATTTTATGACCCATAGTATAGTTTATCCTGTTAAATAATTCATGTACATTTGAAAAAAGCTGGTTTACACTGTTTTTGGGTGAGCATACTGTGGATTTCAAGTAGATTAGGTTAACTGAAACTGTTTCAAGTCTTTCATATCTAGTTTTCTGTCTACTTGTTCTGTCAATTATTAAGAGAGGAGGGTTGAAATTTCCAGCAATGACTGATTTATCTATTTCTTTTTGTAGTTTGTTAGTTTTTGTGTACTTTGAATCTCTGTTATTTGGATCATAAACATTTAGGACTATTATGTTTTCTTGATGTATTGATATCTTTAGTATCATGAAATGCCCTTTTTTATCCCTGATAATACTCTTTGGCCACCTGATGTGAAGAGCTGACTCATTGGAATAGACTCTGGTGCTAGAAAAGATAGAAGGCAAAAGGAGAAGAGGGGGGCAGAGGATGAGATAGTTAGATAACATCACTGACTCAATGGGCATGAATTTGAGCAAACTCCAGGAGACAGTGAAGGACAGGAAAGTCTCAAGTGCTGCAGTCCATGGGGTCACAAAGAGGCGGACACAACTTAGTGACTGAACAACAGCAACAACAATATTCTTGCTCTGATTAACGTTAGCATGCTGCGTCATTTTCTATCCCTTCATTTTTAATTTACTTATGTCTTATATATAAAGTGCATTTCTTCTAGGAAGCAAGTATATGGGACTTATTTCTTATCCAATCTATAACTCGACTATACAATTAGAGTGGTAACATTGTTTGCATTTAATGTGATTACTATATAGCATTATTATGAGGGTAACTTTTAAATACTATTGAGAGACCCAAAATAAGTTTTTAAAAATGGAAAGTCTATTATATTACTGGACAGAAAAATCAATCTTATAAAGAATTCACTTGGTCCTAATTTTATATCTGTAAAAGCAATAGATTATTTTTGAAGTAGAATGAATTGAATCATATGTTACTGGAAAAATAACCATGTATGTATCATTAAGAAAATTCTGAAANGGATTTCTTATCAACCTGCCTAGGAATTGATTCTCTCAATGTGTTGTAGAAAAAGTAATGTTACCAAGTGTTGAATAATAACAAACATCCTTCCACAGTAAGTACAGTTTAGGGAGAGTTTAAGTAAAAAAATAACAGTTTAATCTATGCTTAAACATCTCAGGCATTGTTATTCTAATGCATCAGCTCTTGATAATATATTTTTTTAAGTTTTACTAATTTCTTTTATTTCTTGGCTGTGGTGGGTCTTCATTGCTGCACTTGTGCTTCTTTAGTTGTGATGTGTGGGCTTCTCATTGTGGTGGTTTCGCTTGAGGAGCATAGGCTTAGGGCATGTAAGCTTCAATAAATGCAGTGCATTTGCTCAGTAGTTGCAGCTAGTGAGTCCAGAGCACAGGCTCAATAGTTGTGATGCATGGACTTAGTTACTCCATGGCATGTGCGATCTTCCTGAATCAGATATTGAACTGGTTTCCCTTGTATTGCATTGCGAGGTGGATTCTTAACCATGGGGCCACCAGGGAGTATAATATTTTTAGAAGCTGAAGTTCGATGAACATAGACAAGGGCAAAGATTCTAAAATGTTCATCATTCAGTTAGTTTTTCTGTAATTAATTAATAATTAATACTTAAGCACTGCTTGCTCTATACTTTTATTTTATACCATTTTTAAGAGTTGGAAAAAAATTCAAGTTCTCTTTCAGTGGGAATAAATTTAACAAATGTGGCAGCAAAGAGGTGCACTGCTTGCTTGCTTCTTACATCAAGTGAAAAATACCTGCCATTAAGGCATAAAAGTGTAATTAGCTGAGAGACTCCATCTGTTAGTGCCTTAAGGAGTTTTTTCCTTGCCTGATTTCACACTGAGGTCACACTCTCTCCAGGAAGCCCCACCCAATCAATGACTGAGCATGCTGGGAGTCCTCAGGCCTGGTCATTCCTGTCCAACCCAGGACTCCCCTAAAGGGCAATCTGCTCCAGATCTTTTTTCCAGTTTACCTGGGACTATGGCAGTGCTGCACCATGGACTGAGGTTTTCTCTTCCCAGTCCTGCTTTCCATTCACTAATCATCTTTCCCCTACTCTGGTTTAGCTTTCATATGTTATAGCTTTAATCTCAAAATAAAGCTTACCCTCCTGACTTCTCAGTGTCAGTTGTGATGTGACATATCTTAATAAAATGAAACTTATTTTATATAATTAATTTTTGGTCTTTAGTACATGTAGCAAACTTTAGTCACATATTCTAAAGAGATCATAAGATTAGAGAAATTAATCCCAATTAATTGATGGAAAAATTCTTATCTCTTTTTTATTGTTGTACTTTTGGTGTATAGACAAAGAAAATGTTTTAGCCCATTTTGGCTGCTATAAGGAACTAACATAAAGTGATTAGTTATGTTAGTTTATGTTCTATAAACAGTAGAAATTTATTTCTCACAGCCAAGATCAAAGTGCCAGTTCAGTCTTGCAAGAGCCCACATCGTGGTTCACCAACAGCAGTTATTTTCACTGTGTCATCACATTGAGGGTGGAAGGGACAAGGGAGTTCTCTCTCTGGGGTGCCTTTAGTGTGCTCAATTGCTTAGTCATGTCCAACCCTTTGGGCTTGAGCCTGCCAAGCTCCTCTGGCCATGAGATTTTTCAGGCAAAAATACTGGAATGGGTTGCCATTTCCTCCTCCAGGGGATCTTCCTGACCCAGGGAATGAACCCAGGTCTTCTGTGTCTCCTGCCTTGCAGGCAGATTCTCTACCCACTGAGCCATCAGTGAAGCCTTTTTTAAAGATACTAATCTCATTCATGTAGGCTCTGTGTTCATGACCTAATCACCTCCCAAAGAACTTTAGAATTATGGCTTCTCACATTTCTTTTCAACATCTAACCTCATCTATACACAATATTATTTTTATATGTAATGGTTTAGTCACTAAGTCATGTCTGAGTCTTGAGACCCCATGAACTGTAGCCTGCTGCTTCTTGGTCCATGGGATTTTCCAGGCAAGAATACTGGAGTGGGTTGCCAGTTAAAAGTCAGTTATAAAATACCAAAACCTTCTCAAGAAGAGAAATAACACCAAGTTACCCAGATTTTGTTTCTTTTACCATTTTTCAATAAAAGAACAGGACTCCTTGACAGAATGGCTGTTTCTAGGACTAGGCAGAAAATACACAAGATAAACTTGATTATTCTTTTTTTTTTTTTTTAAATTAATTTTTATTTTTTTAGTTTGTTTTGCTTTACAATACTGTATTCATTTTGCCATACATGACGTAAATCAGCCATAAGTGTACCTGAGTTAGTGCCAGAAAGTAAGGAAGTATTCAGAAAACAAAACAAAACAAAAATATCTCACAATGATAAAGATGTCAAAGGAACACAAGAATCAGCTGAAAGAGCTCCCAAAAGCCAAAGCTGAACATACTGAGCAATAAAATAAAGTAATACTGGGTTATAAAAAGTACAAAATAATATATATGAGTCCATATTGACATAATTGATTGAATAAAGACATAAAGAGCTGCTGCTGCTGCTTCTAAGTTGCGTCAGTCATGTCCGACTCTGTGCGATCCCATAGGGAAGAATTAAATCTTCCACACAGAATAATTTCAAATAATTTATATAGATATTTTGCCCTCAGTCAGCTATAGAGCATGGCTCCTCTCACTTCAAGTGTGAGCTCCATAATGACATTTTCCAAAGAGTGGAGAAATCTAACAAAGCTACCTTTGCCCAGTGATGCATGTTAATATCAACAATGATAAGACTTAAGCACACTTGATGTAATGAGATGAAAATGACACTTCACCTCTACTATTTTCCTTCCAAAAACATATAAACACAAACAAATCACTAAACATAAAATCTGAAAGATCCCAACTGAAGAATATTTTATAAATATCTGATCTGAGTATGCTTGAGTATATCTGAGTATGCCTCAAAACTGTCAAGGTCATCCAAAACAGGAAAATCGAGCAAACTGTCACAAAGATATGAGAAGTGAATATAAGGTAAGATTCTAGATCAGAAAAAAGTCTGCTAGCTGAAAGAGAATTTCTTAATAAATTTTAGACTTTATTAATAATGAATCAATATTGGTTCATTAAGTGTAACAAATGTATCATGTTAATGTAAGCTATAACAGGGAAAATAGGTGTGTAGTATGTGGAAACTCTCCGTACCATCTTTTGTGTAGTATATGTGGGAACCTCTCATACCATTTTTGTTAATCTATAACTATTCTAGAAGAGTTTACCTTAAATATGAAATAAAAGGGAACATATAATTTGACAACAAAGAGTTAGAGAAAGAGATGGAGATAAAGAGGGGTAGGAATAGGCTGCAATGTTTTCATGCATCTTTTGTTTGCAGTTCATTTATTTACTCATTGAATTTATGTCATGTGTCTGATATTGGCACAAACAATAAGGATACAAAAATGATTGATCTGCTTAGTTTAGGTATCTTAATAACAGGGAAAAAATTCTTAACTCTACAGTCACATCTCTCCCTTTGGTATTCATCCACACNGCACTGGAACAACTATGGGTGAAATTTTGTAACATTGTGCAGGACAGTGACCAAAACCATCCCAAAGAAAAAGAAATACAAGAGGGCAAAATGATTGTCTGAGGAGGCTTTACAGATAGATGAGGGAATAAAAGAAGAGAAGGTGAGAAAAAGGGGAAAGATATATTGAACTGAATGAAGAATTCCAGAGAATTGCAAGGAGATATAAGGCTGTCTCTTATACACATCTGACTCACATTGTGTGATGGATTATTCTTTAGATTTCAAGTTAAAGGACACTTTCACAATGAGACAACTTCTTCCTTCATACTGAAAGATATCCCCTTACATTCTATCTTTGAACAGTGGTTTTATCTTTCATGACATTTGTCATGTTATATATTTGCATTGATAGCTATATTGACACTTGTCAGTCTCCATATCCATGGTGAACAATGTCCACATTGTTGACGACAATATTGGTAAATATTTAATAATTTGTTGTTGTTTAGTCACTAAGTCGTGTCTGACTCCTTGTGACTCCAAGGACTATAGCATACCAGGCTTCTCTGTTCTTCACTGTCTCTAGGAGTTCGCTCAAACTCATGTCCATTTATTATAATGGTNTAACGTAAGTGACAAGGCAATTTAACCAAAGCTTGGAAAGAGTCTATTCTCTTTTGATTCTTTCTCAAACCTGACAACTTTGTGAATCTTTGGACAATGTGTCAGAGAAATATCCCCAAACGTTATGTATATGTTATTTCCTAAATCTAAAAAAAAAAAAAAAAAAAAGCCTATTTGAGTGTTCTGCCATATTTTTAGTATTGTTTTTTATTTTTATCTTTTCAGAATATCTTGTTATACCCTAAATTTTAACTCTAAGTCATATACTGATGGGCCGTATGTCTTTAAAATATATACAGTTTATCTATCACCATTTCACATGCATGTGTTTAACTAGGGCCATGCTGTATGTGATAGTTTGAATGTTAATGTGACTCTGTGACAGGTAGAGACTGTGAACTGCTGTTCTTCCCAGGTGAGTGTGAACTACGTTTTTAAAGTAATTTTTATTAGAGGATAGTTAATTTACAATATTGTGTTAGTTTCTGCCATACAGCAAAGTGAATCAGTTACACATATGCATACATCCACTCTTTTTTAGATTCTGTCCCTAATAGGCCATTACAGAGTACTGAGTAGAGCNTTTTGATTCTTTCTCAAACCTGACAACTTTGTGAATCTTTGGACAATGTGTCAGAGAAATATCCCCAAATGTTATGTATATGTTATTTCCTAAATCTAAAAAAAAAAAAAAAAAAAGCCTATTTGAGTGTTCTGCCATATTTTTAGTATTGTTTTATATTTTTATCTTTTCAGAATATCTTGTTATACCCTAAATTTTAACTCTAAGTCATATACTGATGGGCTGTATGTCTTTAAAATATATACGGTTTATCTATCACCATTTCACATGCATGTGTTTAACTAGGGCCATGCTGTATGTGATAGCTTGAATGTTAATGTAATTCTGTGACAGATAGAGACTGTGAACTGCTGTTCTTCCCAGGTGAGTGTGAACTACGTTTTTAAAGTAACTTTTATTAGAGGATAGTTAATTTACAATATTGTGTTAGTTTCTGCCATACAGCAAAGTGAATCAGTTGCACATATGCATACATCCACTCTTTTTTAGATTCTGTCCCTAATAGGCCATTACAGAGTACTGAGTAGAGCCCCTGTGATGTACAGTAAGTCTTTGGTTACCTGTTTTATTGATAGTATTGTGTATTTGTCAAACCCAATGTCCCAGTTTATCCCTTGCCCTTTCCCCCTTAATCATGTTTGTTGTCTACATCTGTGACTCAACTTGTGTTTTATAAATGAATTCATTTCTACTACTGTTTTTTAGATTCCACATATAAGTGATATCACATATTTATCTTCTCTGACTTACTTCACACAATATGAAAATATCTAGGTCCATTGGTAACTTGCATTATTTCATTATTTTTTATGACTAATATTCCATTGTATATATGTCCCACATCTTGACCTGTACTTAGAATGTGAACTAGTTTCGATCTTTGTGATCAGGATTTAAAAGAACCCTCCATGTCAAGTACCAGAAACTGTTGATCTATTCTGGTAAAACACTAAGTTTGATATAGTGCCTGATATGGCTCAGACGGTAAAACGTCTGTCTACAATGCAGAAGACCCTGGTTCAAGCCCTGGGTTGGGAAGATCCCCTGGAGAAGAAAAAGGCAACCCACTCCAGTATTATTGCCTCAAAAATCCCATGGACAGAGGAGCTTGGTAGGCTACAGTCCATGGGATTGCAAAGAGTCGGACACGACCGAGCGACTTCACTTTCACTTTCATTGAGGTTACTACTTGGTTCATTCAACATTAGTTCACAGTCATCTGCTGTATTCCATCTGTATGTTTGGATTATATCCTGGAAATGCATTGTCACATTGTGGAGGGTTCTGAATCCTAGTATGTTTATACAGTAAATGTTATTTGATATTTTTAGAAGATAATTTTCATAGCTAGATTTGAACTGGGATCTCTGCTTTTGAGGCAGCAGTTTTGCCTCAGTTGAGATATATTTTCCCTTTTAGTCAAGTTGCTTTGAATCTTTTCTGCATATTCATATTTTATTGATCTGTCAGGATATGGGATAACAGAGACGAAGGATTCCTTTTCCAGCTCTTATCCTTTTAGGATACTCCCATTCTCTTTAGCTCAGTGTGTACTGGCTCTAGCTTTCTGATTCTCCAAACCAGGATATCGATAGGTTTTCACCTTCACACTCAGGCCATGGTGTTTGCATGCAAACTTCACTTAACCATAAGCTAAAAGTCAGACTTATATGGACAGTTCCCTGTCTCACATCCTGCAGTCAAGTACGTACTCCTTACCAAAGTGTATCTGCCTTTACTCACTATTTAACATGCTGAGTGGGGCAGATTCTATCTCAGTTCAGATCTTTCATCTTTATTTGTGTCTTTCTGCATATACAGGGTTCTGGAGAGTGAGGAAGATGAAATCCATCAAAAAACTAACTAGGAAGAGTTTATAGAGCCTCAGTTTTTTCACTCTTATTTTTGGAAATACATTCACTGAATGTAGAATTCTGGGTTGACAGTTTATTTTCCCCCCTATATTTTGAAGACAGAGATTTGAATTTCTTTGCAATATGCAAGAAGCCCAAGCTGAATTGATGTAAAGCTCTGGAGCTGAGATGGCCCTTTAGAATCACCCCATTCAAAGCAAACAGCCTGAGTGTCCTTTCTTGCCTAGAATGGCCTTCTGGTAGCCCTTGCAAAATATAGTAGATCTGTACAATGGAATTCCATACAGAAATTAAAAAGAATATTGTACATGTTATAATATGGAGGAATAAAGAATAATACATTAATATAAAGAAGCCCAGACACAAAATAGCATATATGATTCCATTTTCATAAAATGTTCAAAAAGGCAAGTATATAGTAGAGAAAATAGAATAATAGTTGCCTGAAACTTGGTCAGGGAAATAGAGAATGAATATGAAACTTGTTGGGGAGATGGAAATGTTCTAGAATTGGATCGTGGTGATAATTGCACAACTTGGCAGATTTACAAAAAAAATATTAAATTGGAAAGTTAAATAGATTATGGTTTATAAATTATATTTAACAAAACTGTTAAAATTAAATAAAATAAGAGTTAACATAAACAAAAATTTTTAATGGAAGAATAAAAATGTCAACTACTTCATGTCCATTATAAAGTGAAAGTGAAGTCACTCAGGACTGTCAGGCTCCTCCTCTGTCCATGGGATTTTCCAGACAAGGGAATGGGTTGCCATTTCCTTTTCCAGGGGATCTTTCAATCCAGGGATCAAATTCAGGTCTTCTGAATTGCAGGCAGACTCTTTACCCTCTGAGCCAGGGAATCCATTATAAAGCTATTACCAAATTCTGANAAAGTGAAGTCACTCAGGACTGTCAGGCTCCTCCTCTGTCCATGGGATTTTCCAGACAAGGGAATGGGTTGCCATTTGCTTTTCCAGGGGATCTTTCAATCCAGGGATCAAATTCAGGTCTTCTGAATTGCAGGCAGACTCTTTACCCTCTGAGCCAGGGAATCCATTATAAAGCTATTACCAAATTCTGAAAAAAAGCAAGTGCAAGGATGTGGAGAAATAGGAACTCTCCTGCATTTTTTGTGGGAATATAAAATGAGTTGGCCACTACAGAAAACAGGGTGATAGTTACTCAAAAAATTAAAAACAGAATTACCCAATAATCTAGCAATTCCATTTGTAGGTATATACACAGAAGAATTGAAAGCAGGCATTTAAATGAACATTTGTGCAGGAATGTTCCTAGCATAAGTCACAATAGCAAAAGATGAAACCAACTTTAGTGTCCCACAAATGATTAATGCAAATAATAAACAAAATATGGTATACATTTACAATGAAATATTCTTCAACCTTAAAAATGTAGATGAACCTTGAAAATAGTTTGCTAATGAAGAAAGCCAGACACAAAATGATTGCATGATTTCACTTATATGAAGTACTTAGAATAGTCAGAATTCATAGAAACAAGATGTAAAATAGTGGTTACCAAGCACTGGGGGGACAGATGATTGAAAAACTATTTGTTTTTTTTTTTTTTTTGAAAAACTGAGAAACTATTTTTTGAGAAACTTTGAGAAAATAGTTTGAGAAATTGTTTTTTAGTGGGTACAGAGTTTCAGTTTGGGATGATGAAAAAGTCTGCAGTTGGGTAATGATGACGCCTTTGTAACAATGAGGATGCCCTTAACACCTCTGAAAACAGAAACTGTTAAACCAATAATTTTATTTTATATATACTTTACCACAGTAAAAAATAAATAGCTACAACAGTGGTTCTCAAATGACCATGCTGTAGAATGCACAGACCAAGGAAGCTGCACTTTTACCAATTTGCTATTCCTGAAGCAGGTGGTTCTATAACCAGTATTTTAAGAAATACTGCCCTACAGATACAAGAAGAAAAATATTCCATGATCGGACTTACACAAGAAGATTCAGATGCTCTCACCACACACACACGCGCACACACACAAACACACACCCCTTGCAGTTTTTAGATAAATAAATCCTTGGGATGGAGTGGACAGCATGGTGATTACAGCTAACAAAACTGTCTTGTTATGCCTGAAAGTTGTATGGAGAGTAGATCTCAAAACCAAACCAAATCTAACCAACCAAAAGAGACAAAATATAGCACCTACCTTCAAGAGCCCACAATCTAGTGAAGAAACAAACTACTACTACTACTACTACTAAGTCACTTCAGTCGTGTCCGACTCTGTGTGACCTCATAGATGGCAGCCCACCAGGCTCCCCCGTCCCTGGGATTCTCCAGGCAAGAACACTGGAGTGGGATGCCATTTCCTTCTCCAGTGCATGAAAGTGAAAAGTGAAAGTGAAGTTATTCAGTCGTGTCCGACTCTTAGCGACCCCATGGACTGCAGCCCACCAGGCTCCTCCGTCCATGGGAGTTTCCAGGCAAGAGTACTGGAGTGGGGTGCCATTGCCTTCTCTGGAAGAAACAAACTAACTTTGAGTTAATGAAACCAACTATCAGTCTCAAAAAAGTCCCTCAAAGAGGTAACTATATGAAATGACGGATATATTCATTAACTTGGCTACAGTAACCATTTCACTATGTAAAGCAAACCGTCATGTTGTACATGTTTTGGGAGAGAAAAGTTCGTAATTATCTATCAAAATTAGAACAAGAAATATATTAAGTTTCAAATATATTTATTATGATAAAAAGAAATACATCAAGAAAATGAAAATGCATATCTACCAATGCAAAAAAAAAAGTGAGTTAAAAAAAGATAATTTCATAATGATTAAATATACTGTATGTAATTAGTTTTTAATAATTATGGCTTAAGCTTATATGTGTATAATAACATGTGCACTGCTGTGGTAAGTCTCTTCAATCGTGTCCAACTCTTTGCGACTGTTATGGACTATTGCTCACCAGACTCCTCTATCCATGGGATTCTCCAAGCAAGAATACTGGAGTGGGCTGCCATGCCTTTCTCCAGGAAGTTATTTCATAATCTCATAGAAATACAAAGTAAAATTTAGCAGCACGCATTCTAAAAGAAATGTCTGTATAAAGGAACCCAGACNGGCTTAAGCTTATATGTGTATAATAACATGTGCACTGCTGTGGTAAGTCTCTTCAATCGTGTCCAACTCTTTGCGACTGTTATGGACTATTGCTCACCAGACTCCTCTATCCATGGGATTCTCCAAGCAAGAATACTGGAGTGGGCTGCCATGCCTTTCTCCAGGAAGTTATTTCATAATCTCATAGAAATACAAAGTAAAATTTAGCAGCACGCATTCTAAAAGAAATGTCTGTATAAAGGAACCCAGACAAAATCAAGGAATACAGATGTTTCAAATACACAAAATGTTTGAATAGACATATCAAAGTATGTATTCTAAATAATGCATCTCTTGTTTCATCCCTAAGAATGTTTTATAAAACAGAATATGTTTTCTTTTAAAATTAAAAATTACAAAGATGAAAAAAATTGCATAGATCCCTCTCTCTGCTCATGATATAAAAGTGCATATATTAATTTTCAAATTGGAACCAAGAAAAATAAGAAAACTGAACACTCTCCAAAACTGTTGGTTTCAAGGGAAAAAATAACATACCTACACATGCTTAGAATATATAGGAGGTATATTAGTTTAGGTAACACTAGATGTATAGTAAGCTACCAAAAGTATTAAATTAACAACTTGAGCACAAAAAATTTAATCCTCATTGTTGATCAGTTTAAAGATGGTGTTCTCTATTGAAACTTTCAACCTATGCAAAGTGATTCAAGGATGCCAGAACCATCTGTACTATGTTCTACCATTATCATCCAGCTGAATGAAAGGAAAGGTAACATCAGAGACACGTGCCTTTTTTTTTAAAAGCCTTAGCCAAGCTATGGCATACAACTTTCTCTTATTCCGATGGTGAGAATAGTCCTTGCCTAACAGTAGCGAATGCTGTTTTCTAGCTTTGTGCTAAAATAAAAACGAAAGGACAAAGGTTTCTAAGAGCAGCTATATGTCGTGTCTAAATGTGGCCATAAATGAATGGAATAAAAGTTAAATGTATGGACTATAGATAAAGCTGTATGTAGGAATAATCTATACTATTAAATGAAAGGGAAATTCCACACTAATTTTCTGAATCTGCTTCCAGTAACACTTCTCACAGTTTCCTTCAATGAAATATGTAACTCTTTCTCCATGAAGGGTACATATGTAGCAACATAAATAATAATTTTAAATAAGGTAGCTGTTAAAAAAAATAGTTGTCAAGCCTGTGTCACTTCAATTCAGTTCAGTCACTCAGTCATGTCTGACTCCTTGTGACCCCATGAGGCCTCCCTGTCCATCACCAACTCCCGGAGTTTATGCAAACTCATGTCGATTGAGTCGGTGATGCCATCCAACCATCTCATCCTCTGTCATCCCCTTCTCCTTCTGCCTTCAATCTTTCCCAGCATCAGGATCTTTTCAGATGAGTCAGTTCTTCGCAGCAGGTGGCCCAAGTATTATAGTTTCAGCTTCAGCATCAGCCCTTCCAATGAATATTCAGGACTGATTTCCTTTAGGATGGACTGGTCGGATCCCCTTTCCATCCAAGGGACTCTTAAGGGTCTTCTCCAACACTACAGTACAAAAATATCAATTCTTTGGCACTCAGCTTTCTTTATAGTCCAACTCTCACATCCATACATGACTAATGGAAAAACCATAGCTATGACTAGACAGACCTTTGTTGGCAAAATAATGTCTCTGCTTTTTAATATGCTAAGATGGTCATAGCTTTTCTCCCAAGCTGCAAGTGTCTTTTAATTTCATGCCTGCAATCACCATTGCAGTGATTTTGGAGCTCCCAAAAATAAAATCTGCCACTGTTTCCACTGTTTTCCGATCTATTTGCTATGAAGTGATGGGATCAGATGCCATGATCTTAGTTTTCTGAATGTTGAGCTTTAAGCCAACTTTTTTAAGCCTGTGTGTTCTGTCTATTATAGCTGAGTTTATAGGGAAATAACCTTACATGAAATATGAGCAGGTACAATAATCCTAAGTCTTCCATGATCTCAGAGGATACTGCCATCATCAAGTAGTGGGAAAACTAAAGATGAATAGTACCCCAGTGTTGTGTAGTGTGTATGTGTTTGTGTGCACACACGCACTCAAGAGGAATAAGAGTATTCAGGTGCTCACAGCTTCTGCTCATATTACATATTCCTCTTGACTCTCAGGCATTAATAGAGCAGCCTTTATAGAAATTTATTTCTTCTCCATCTTCATACTTAAAAACTAAACAATAATTCTCAAACTATAGCATACCTCAGAATCACCACACAGATTGCTGGACCCTACCTTATAACTTAAAAAAAAAAATGATTAAGAACAGTAGTAGGCAGAATTCTAAGACATTTTTCAACAGATCTTAGTACATTTAAGTGTGAAATATACTTTTGAAGTATATCTTTTTAATGCATGACATATGAATTTGCTTAAAGGCTAGTTGCATTTCTTATGTATTGTTACATCCTACATTTAGTAGATGTTATATAACAACAAATATTTGTTTATTGAATAAAAACTTCCACAATTCACAGTAAATATTTTACAGAGACTTTAGGAGATGGAGAAAAATTTAGTTCCTTTCATGAGACATTTTTAATCCAACTGGAAGTTTTGTTCAGGGTAGAAATTATCCTGCCTTCTATGATCCTAGAATAATAAAACATTAGAAAAGGGAAGATCTAATTTCAGTTATACCAACACCATGTTTTTAAGATATAATTTTGTTATATCTCCATGAATTATCTTGACTCTCAGTATTTATCAAATATATGAACACATCTGTTATCTCTTGGGACCTTTATTTTCCAGCAATCCATATGCCTTATGCCAAAATACACTGAGATTTGTGTTCTACCATGTGTTTTATAGAATCTATTCACAGACAACATTTTTGAAGTTGAGTTCTTAGACAAGTATAGGAAAACAGTCTTTATGCTAAACTTAAGAGGAAATTAATATTTTCCATTTGACAATAGGATGTTGATAGAAAATCAGTATCTATTGTCTGAAGCAAACCCAGGATAAACCAGCCTCTCACTCTGTTCACTTCCCTGATTTTTCCATAGTGGTAGACACACAAAAGAGAGGCAAATATGGCCTAATGCTGGTTCATTACAGCAGCTATATATAGTTATTCTACTTCATTCAAATCAATATATCATTTGTGATTTCAAGCCAAATTCAGAAGCCATTTGCTGATATTGAATAGAAGATTCCATGTGGATCCATTTGAATTAGTCTCTGCTTAATTCTTCTTTTTAAAAATAGAAATGTCACAGAGTAGTGATGATAAAAATAGTGATATTTGCCCTCAAATCTCACTTTTTAGCTTTACCTTCTTTTTTATTGGTTAATATTTAGAAATGATGTTTACTGGCTCAATGTAATTAGTAAAACTTTGTAAGATGGGCAAAAGAGGGACATTAAGCAATATGATTATTAATTTTCTCTGATCAGCTCAGGTATCCCAATTATGCTGTGCTGATTGCATCTAGAGTAGTTACTAGTAGTAGTCATTGACTTGATTGCTTACAGCAAAATAAGTGGAGTACTGAGTTGTCAGTAAAAGATATGAATTGATTTTTTTCCCCTAAATGACCTAAATGAAATGCTTGGTGAAGATTAAAAAAAAAGTAGATAATGCTTGATTTTAGCTGGAAAGAAAAGATTAATGCACAGTCAAAATGACAATATCCTGCTTATTGTCCCCAAATGCACTTAAAATTTAACCAATTTTATTTATGGAGTTAGCAAATATTTTATAAATTAGAGGCACCAATTCTTGAAGCTACCAACTGATTCAACTCTACCTTATCTGTGCTTAGTACTTTGCAACTTACGGTGCACTTAACTGATGTAATTTGATCATTATAACACTGAACCATGAATAGGGAAGATTTTTTGAGACCCCCTAGTTCATTGCAGGTGAAAGTATGGGCATTATATCTCTTGATAGGTGCTGTATAGCTAGTGAACAATAGCACACTGTAATTTTTAGATAACCTAGTAAGTTCATTAGTTTGTTATACCCTATTTGGTCAATTTTCTTTGTGTGTTACAAACTAAAGGATATTTAGTGTGTATAGTTTTCTAAGAATCAGAGGCTAAAAACTGCTGTATATAATATACTCTCATAACTGAAACTCTAGAACCAGGTTGCTTGGATTCGAAGAACAACTCTACCTTCATGTGTGACATGACCTGGAACAAGTTGTTTAAACTCATTTATCTCAGTTTCTCCATTTCTTTTTCTTAAACCAAAGCTAATATTAAAACTGGGTTATGGTGATTTATCTCATAAGGATGTTGTGAGGTTTTAGTACTTAATATATTGAAGCACTTAGAAGAATTATTAAGTATGTTAGTTTTATACATTGCGGTTAGTCAGTTATCATTATAAAATGCATTATCGTAAAGCAGACAAACAAACAAAATCTCTAAAGCTCATATACTGAATGTTAAGTCCTAGAGCCAAAAGAATTTAGGTTTAGATAGTTATTAAATTTACCTGTGTATGTGCATGTGTGTGTGTGTGAAATGAAATTATTTGATTATTTGGTAATCTGAGACAGAGTGTTATTTCCTCACATTTCCTTGAAATACTCAGAATCATAAAACCAAAATACTGCTGTGAACAACTAGCAGAAAAAAGTTGTTTTTTTTAATATAATGGGCTTGTATTAAGCTATTTATCTGGTTTGCCTCATTCTATTAGCAACCTTTTGCAGTGCATTACATTTTTTTATGGGAGGTGGCAGTGCAGACTTCCACATTAACCTGAGACCAGACCTGTGACCACACTTAATAACACCTTGTTCTAACCCACTGTACTAATCAGATGAAGCAGCATTTGAATTGCTTTAATAGATACGATGATTTGAATAACAATTATTGCAATAAACGCTGCAAAAATAAGAAAAAGAATGTATTTTAGCCTTGAAATGGTATTAGCCTAACAGTGTAATAGACTGTCTATTTATCTACAGCTAATACATTTTCTCTATATATTTAAATAACTGCTGGTTTTAATGAATTTTATTGAACTTGGAAATTGCTCTAAAATTTCAGCTTATGCATTTGAATACACTACTGAATATTTATGACTTTCTAACATCACAGTAGGAGCTCTGTATGACCATTATGAGTATTGCTTTTTAAGGGATGCTTACCTTGGAAGACAAAATTGGCATGCGATCATATAGCTAATCATAATTACACACTTTTTTTTTCATTTTACATTCACCAAATTCAGTAGTCTTGTTATTGGTTAAGATATTTGAATACAAAATATTACCTATTCATATAATATGTTTTATTCTTTACTATGATGTCTTCCTGACATCTTTATTGAAAGTACTCAAAACTCATTTTTCCCTATCTCTGGCAGTTTTTACCACCTAAAATTATTCTATTTCACTTTATTTTATTTTTTTCCCTATTGGTTCACTGGAATTACATTTGTCTTATCGTATTTTTAATCTGGCACAAAATAAGTACTCGATAAAGTCAGATGCACTTTCACAATTCTTTATTCAAAGCCTTGAGGATCATGTAGGTTAAGAATTAAATAAATTTTTATTTTAGGTATGCAAAAATAAACATATACCAAATGTCACAGCATACTTCCATAGGGCCTGGATAGACCCCTATAATCAAATAATATTTTTTAATCAGTGAAGCATATATATTCACACTAGTGAGTTGAATAAGGAATCTCAGTATACTCATGTCAATTCAGATCAGGTCAGGTTTTGGTGCCAAAATGAATTTCATAATTTTTGTTTTGTGGTTTTATCTTTAATGACTAAGAGGTATAAGACATAAAAATAAAATAAAAAAGTGCAGTTTATAAAAATATTACCTGAAGGCTTAAGTGAATATTATGAAAATGTCAAATAAGAAAATTTTAATAAGTTGTGAACAAGAGATCTGTCATTCTGTCTTTGAATATTAAGACATAATAGTGTGCCTAGCCAGAGAAGGCAATGGCAACCCACTCCAGTACTCTTGCCTGGGAAATCCCATGGACGGAGGAGCCTGGAAGGCTGCAGTCGATGGGGTCACTGAGGGTCAGACCCGACTGAATGACTTCACTTTCACTTTCCTGCATTGGAGAAGGAAATGCCAACTCCCTCTAGTGCTCTTGCCTGGAGAATCCCAGGGACAGGGGAGCCTGGTGGGCTGCCATCAATGGGGTCACACAGAGTCAGACACGACTGAAGTGACTTAGCAGCAGCAGCAGCAGTGTGCCTAGCACATGGACAAAATTCAAGAAACTATTAGTAAATAAATAACAGTAAAATCTTATGTCCCTTCTCTGAACAGACTGTTCTTTCCATTGATTAACTCATAAAATCCTCGTTATTACATGAGGTAGATGCTGTTTCTGTTCATTTCAGAAATGAAGAAATTAAAAGATTATATCCCAAGGTTGCAGCACTGTGAGAGGAAAATGCAGTGATTCCATCCAAGAAATATAGTTACAAAATCTATGTTTTAACTGCTATGGTATGGTGCTTCATGTATTCCTGTAATCCCTGGCATGTAGCAGTACTCAATAAGTATTAGCTAAATACGGTTGAGAAAGTCTCAACTAAATATATAAGCAGGCAAAATTATTTGTGTGTGATGAATTATGAAAATGTCTTTAACAAAAAGAAATTTAGAATTGGACAGATCTTGTCTCCATTGTAGATTGAATCTTGACCAGCTACTCTTATTGCTAGAAATTTACTCAACATCGATCAATTTCATAATTATCATCTGTAAAGTGCACACAGTAATTGCATTTTCCTAACCAGCATTTTGTGAGAATTACACCAGATTCCATGCATACCCAAATTTCTATAAATTCTACTATCAGGATTAGTTTCTTTTTTTCTTATCAACAGTTAAGTATAACTGCAAGATGAGCTTCCTAGGTGGCTCAGTGGTAAAGAATCCGCCTGCCAATGCAGGAGATTCAAGGGACCCAGGTTTGATCCCTGGGAGGAAAAGATGGCAACCTGGAGAGGGAAATGGCAACCTGCTCCACCATTCTTGCCTGGAAAGTTGCATGTGCAGAGGAGACTAGAGGGCTACAGTCCATGGGATCACAGAGAGTCAGACACAGCTAAGCAACTGAGCACACACACACATAACTGCAAGATATCTGTGATGGTTAGATTTAATGGTCCATATACCTAAACTCTCTGTGTGTGTGTGTGTGTGTGTGTGTGTGTACTCATTGTGTTCTCAGGCACTCAGCCCTGTCAGACTATTCCCATGGACTGTAGCCTTCCAGGCTCCACTGTCTATTGAATTTTCCAGGCTAGAATAGTGGAGTGGGTTGCCGTTCCTGCTCCAAGGGATCTCTCCCACCCAGGGATCAAACACACGTCTCTTGCTTCTCCTGCATTGACAGGCAAATTCTTTACCACAGAGCTACCTGGAAAGCCCTAAACTAGTGCCTGTCATCTCTGAGATTTGAACTCAGGATGTTCAGATTATGAGACTCACATGCTGCCAACTAAACTCTTATTCTCAGTTATTCAGTCAGCCACTAAACCTAGGTATTGTGAAGATATTTTGTAAATGTGATTAATATGTATAATTTGTTAACTCTAAGCAAAGGTCATCCCTAGAATTTCCAGTCAGCTGGCTTGCCCCATGAATTTCAGATTTGCCTACAGATCTTATGATCACATAAGCCAAGTCTTTGAAATAATTATATAAATATAAATTAAGTAGTCATTAATTTACATAGATAAAAATAAATGACTGAATAAATAAATGCAGGAGAATAGGAAAACCTCCCAAGCTGAAGAATTCCAAATAATTTGTATAAATAGCCCTCAAGAAGGTGAAGCACATAACTCTCTACATAGGCTGTACATGGTGAATTTTTAAAAAGTGCATTATGGAAGGGGGTGAGTGACTTTATGAAAAATGTTTAAATTTTAGTTAACAATAATATATCAATATCTGTTCATTCCTTATACAAATGTATAATAATAATGTAAGATTTTAGTAACAGAGGGAATAGTATAAGATATATAGAAATTTTCTATAGTATTTTTGTGTTTTTCTATAAATCTAAAATTATTCTAAAATAAAATGTTTATTAAACATCTTCAGTCATACTCCCTCTGACTTCAACTACATTGTTGATTTAATTACATTAACTAAAATTCTACACATAATTTTCAGTGAATCTGCATATTCTCACCTCCTCTTTCATGTATTACAAACCATTAATAAAAACAGAGTTACTTTTTAGATGTTTATCTCATCTATTGCACATCATATTTTAGTACTATTGTTGTTAGGTTGTAATCTTATTTTTAGTTTCTGGATATTGATTACTTCCTCTCTGCCCGTTAAATATAATAAATTTATATTACTACTGTATCTCATTGTCATGTCTGAAATTAAATGAGAGTTTCCCAGGTGGCACTAGTGGTAAAGAGTCCACCTACCAATGCAGGAGACACAAGAGACAAGGGTGTGATTCCTGGTTTGAGAAGATCCCCTATAGAAGGAAATGGCAATCACTCCAGTATTCTATTCTTGCCTCAAAAATTTCATGGACAATGGAACCTGGAGGTCTACAGTCCATGGGACCGTGAAGAGTAGAACATGACTGAGCAACTGAGCATAGCAACAACAAAAAATACTAAGGGAAAAATATAGGAAATGTTCCAACTTGCTAATTTTTTTTTTGAACAAAATATTTTCAGCAAGAGAATTATTTCCAAATTGTCTACATAGAATAGCTATCTCATCAATATGAAAATTAAGCACTTTAGTATAAAGTATAAGAAAGGGGTTCTGATTAATAAGTCATAAATCAAAGACACAGTTTCAAAAATCTAACACTATGTTAGAAAATTATGTTAGTTTAATTGTAATGAGATGATTACACTTAACCAACTACACTGAGTTTTTTATTATTTCTGCAATATAGTATGACTAATTTATGAAATATTTTTACTTGGAGAGCTTTCACTTCCCATATGGACTTAAAATCTACGAATCTATGGATCACTGAATGGTGATATAAGCCTTATAATATTTATCAACTAGTAATTCATTCAAAAGCAAATGGCAGAAAAAATAAACTTGTTTAACTGATTAGAGGTTCACAGATCACAATGAAAATGGTACTAAAAGCTCCTCTGGCATGATTTTTCATTGGCACAAGACCAGTGATACATATTTAAGGCAGTAAGTAGGGGATTTGATTTAGGTCATACCTGAATTGTCTAGGGGTTTTTCCCTACTCTTTTCAATTTAGGTCAGAATTTTGCAGTGAGTTCATGATCTGACCCACAGTTAGCTCCCGGTCTTATTTTTGCTGACTGCATAGAGTAAAAAGAGATAAGAATGACTTCCTCAGTGATCAGTGAGAAGAAAAGAGGAAAACAATAGAATGAGAAAGACTAGAGATCTCCTCAAGAATAAATTAGAGATACCAAGGTAATGTTTAATGCAAAGATGGGCTCAGTAAAGGACAAAAATGGTATGGACCTAACAGAACCATAAGATATTAAAAAGAGATGGCAAGATTACACAGAAAGCCTATACAAAAATGCTCTTCACGACTCAGATAATCACGATGGTGTAATCAATTACCTAGAGCCAGACATCTTGGAATACGAAGTCAAGTGGGCCTTAGGAAACATCACTATGGACAGAACTAATGGAGGTGATGGAATTCCAGTTGAGCTATTTCAAGTCCTAAAAGATGCTGCTGTAAAAGTGCTGTACTCAATATGCCAGCAAATTTGGAAAATTCAGCAGTAGCCACAGTACTGGAAAAGATCAGTTTTCATTCTAGCCCCAAAGAAAGGCAATGCCAAAGAATGCTCAAACTACCACACAGTTGCACTCATCTCACATGCTAGTAAAGTAATGCTCAAAATTCTCCAAGCCAGGTTTCAGCAATACATGAACTATGAACTTCCAAGTGTTCAAACTGGCTTTAGAAAAGGCAGAGGAACCAGAGATCAAATTGCCAACATCTGCTGGATTATCAAAAAGAGCAAGAGAGTTCCAGAAAAGCATCTATTTTTACTTTACTGACTATGCCAAAGCTTTGGACTGTGTGGAGCATAATAAACTGGAAAATTCTGAAAGAGATGGGAATACCAGACCACTTGACCTGCCTCTTGAGAAATCTGTATGCAGGTCAGGAAGTAACAGTTAAAACTGGAAATGGAACAACAGACTGGTTCCAAATAGGAAAAGGAGTATGTCAAGGCTGGATATTATCACCCTGCTTATTTAACTTATATGCAGAGTACATCGTGAGAAATACTGGAATGGATGAAGCACAAGCTGGAATCAAGATTGCCAGGAGAAATATCAGTAATCTCAGATATGCAGATAACACCACTCTAATGGCAGAAAATGAAGAACTAAAGAGCCTCTTGATGAAGTAAAAGAGGAAAGTGAAAAAGTTGGCTTAAAACTCAACATTCGGAAAACAAAATCATGGCATCTGGTCCCACCACTGCATGCCAAATAGATGGGGAAACAGTGGAAATAGTGGCAGACTTTATTTTTTAGGGGCTCCAAAGTCACTGCAGATGGTGATTGCAGCCATGAAATTTAAAGATGCTTACTCCTTGGAAGGAAAATTATGACAAACCTAGAGCGCATACAGCGATATTACTTTGCCAGCAAAGGTCTGTCNGAAAACAAAATCATGGCATCTGGTCCCACCACTGCATGCCAAATAGATGGGGAAACAGTGGAAATAGTGGCAGACTTTATTTTTTAGGGGCTCCAAAGTCACTGCAGATGGTGATTGCAGCCATGAAATTTAAAGATGCTTACTCCTTGGAAGGAAAATTATGACAAACCTAGAGCGCATACAGAGATATTACTTTGCCAGCAAAGGTCTGTCTCATTAAGGCTATGGTTTTTCCAGTAGTCATGTATGTATGTGAGAGTTGGACTATAAAGAAAGCTGAGTACTGAAGAATTGATGCTTTTGAACTGTGGTATTGAAGAAGACTCTTGAGAGTCCCTTGGACTGCAAGGAGATCCAAACAGTCTGTCCTAAAGGAGATCAGTCCTGGATGTCCATTGGAAGGACAGATATTGAAGCTGAAACTCCAATACTTTGGCCACCTGATGCGAAGAGCTGACTCATTTGCAAAGACACTGATGCTGGGATAGATTGAGGGCAGGAGGAGAAGGGGACAACAGAGGATGAGATGGTTGGATGGCATCACTGACTACATAAAGATGAGTTTGAGTAGACTCCAGGAGTTGATGATGGACATGGGGGCCTGGTACTGTGGTCCATGGTGTCGAGAAGAGTCAGACATGACTGAGGGACTGAACTGAACTGATAGCACATCTCCACATTTGGCTACAAAGAATATGATCAATCTGATTTCAATATTGACCATCTTGTGATGTCCATGTATACAGTCTTCTCTTGTGTTGTTGTAAGAGGCTGTTTGCTATGACCAGCACATTCTCTAGGCAAGATGCTATTAGAATTTGCCCTGCTACTTTCCGTATTCCAAGGCCAAATTTGCCCATTACTCCAGGTATTTCTTGACTTCCTACTTTTGCATTCTAGTCCCCTATAATGAAAAGAACATCTTTTTTGTTTGGTTGTTAGTACTAGAAGGTCTTGTAGATCTTTACAGAACTGCTCAAATTCAGTTTCTTCAGCATTACTGGTTCCATACAATTATACAGTGGAAGTGACAAATAGATTCTAGGGATTATATCTGAAAATAGAGTGCCTGAAGAAATATGGATGGAGGTTTGTAAGATTATACAGTAGGCAGTGATCAAGACTATCCCCAAGAAAAAGAAATGCAAAAGGCAAAATGGTTGTCTGACTAAGCCTTATAAATAACTATGAAAAGAAGAGAAATGAAAGGCAAAGGAAAAGAGGAAAGATATACCCATTTGAATGCAGAGTTCAAAAAAAAAAAAAAAAGCAAGGAGAGCTGAGAAAGCCTTCCTCAGCAATCAATACAAAGAAATAGAGGAAAACAATAGAATGGGAAAGACTAGACATCTGTTCAAGAAAATTAAAGATACCTAGGAAATATTTCATGCAAAGAAGGACGCAAAAAAGAACAGAAATGGTATGGATCTAACAGATGCAGAAGATNCTTTTGTCAGGTGAGCAAAATGATATCAAATAAAGAATAAGTTAAACCTTTTGTTTTTCCTGGAATGTTCATATTATATCATAAAGTTCATTCTCCCTTAACCAAAAAGTTAGGAATTATTGCATATTTCTAAGTATTTTTCTTTTATATGGAGATTATTTATCTTGGAGAGTGCCTTCTTAAGTTTAAAATCATTGTCTGGATTTCTTTTGGTATCCCTCTCACTTTGTTTCTTTTATATTCCAGTGGTTTCTAAATCTACATATGTATATAAATATCAGGTTTTCCCAGCAGCTCCTTTTAGTTTTTCAAGAGCATATTTAACACATATAAAACTCAGTTCAAACTCTATCCCATATAATTTGTCTGTTGTTCCACATTTTTAAATGAGGACTATCCATACATTTGCATAGGTCTGAAACCTAGGAGCTCTTCATTTTCATCTTAGTCCTTGACTAAGGACTATTTCAATATCCTATATTGCTTCCTAAAGGTATTGATATTCTTTTACCTCTACCACCATCTCCTTATTTGTTTATTTGTGCAACATATTTTATCTGTACCATTGTCAAAAACATTTCTTATGTGTTGTTTTTATTGAATTTATATCTAGTTTTTAATTAAAAATGAAAATTAAAAATAAAATCTGCTTAAACTTCTCTTGTGATTGAATCTTACATTTTGACATCAGATTGCTCTACAGATGAATAAATAATGAACAAAAATAGTCCCAATTAGAACAGAATTTTGACTAATTAAAAAATTCAAAATGCAGCTTGAATAGAGACACAGTGCCATTGGGACCTAGCTATTCTCCAACCTTTTATTCTTTTCTTCTTTTCCTGTAGGCTTCGTTTGCACAGCTACAGAGAGTAGATGGCTATGATAGATAAAGTTTATATTTCTCTGTGTTCAAATCAGAAGTGAAAAAATTCCTCTTAGGGTGCAATCAAAATGTTGCGTTTTGATGGGTATGACTGACTTGCCAGGGGATACCTTGTGTCTAGGTCAAGCAAATGGAGTCAATAGAACCTTGTGGACTGATAAGGGAGATTCATAGATTAAAAACTGGGCCTATGGCCATGTTGTTGAGAAATAATCCTTAGAAACAACAATAACAAAAATGAATATCAGATCATATTTTACTGTTCTCAGAAAAAATTTTTTCAACTTGACTTTATAAGAATATACATGACACAGCTTATATTTTACTTATTATCCTCACTTCTCATACTCTATCTATGTTGCCTGCTTGCTTGACTAAGTCATGTTGAAAAAAATTTTTTTTTCCTGAGAACAGTAAAATATGATCTGATTAATATTTTGTTATTGTTGTTGCTCAGGATTATTTCTCAACCACCTGGCCACGGGCCCAGTTTTATCTTTGAATCCCCTTTATCAGTCCACAAGACTCTAATGACTCCATTTGGTTGATCAAGGCACAAGATATCCCCCTGGCAAGTCAGTTGTACCCATCAAACCTCAACCTTTTGCTTGTACACTAAGAAAGAGGAATTTCTTTCACTTCTGTCTTCACTTCTCATACTCTGTCTATAAAGTGTCACTTTAATTTCCATAGTACTGCATATTTTCCCATCTTCTTAAATATTCTATTATTTTCTATTTTGGCTTCCTTCTCTTTTATTTCATGGCTTGAATATAACTTCCTGAGTGAAACTGTGCCTAGTTGCCTTGACTAAGTCAAGTCCCTCTGATATTTGCATCCATGACCTGTTACTCCCTTCCTCTGTGCACGCTGTCACTCACTCAGTCGTGTCTGCCTTGCTGTAACCACATGGGCCACAGCTCACCAGGCTCCTCTGTCCTTGAGATTTGCCAAGCAAGAGCCAGTCAGTCAGTCAGTTCAGTCGCTCAGTCGTGTCCAACTCTTTGCGACTCCACGAACTGCAGCACACCAGGCCTACCTGTCCATCACCATCTCCCAGAGTCCACCCAAACCCATGTCCATTGAGTCAGTGATGCCATCCACCCATCTCATCCTCTGTCATCGCCTTCTCCTCCTGCCTTCAATCTTTCCTAGCATCAGGGTTTTTTTTGCCTTTTTTTTTTTTTTTAAACTTTATTTTACGTTACAATACTGTATTGGTTTCGCCATACATCAACATGACTCCGCCACGGGTGTACACATGTTCCCAATCCTGAACCCCCCTCCCACCTCCCTCCCCATACCATCTCTCTGGGTCATCCCAGGGCAGCTTTAAGCCAACTTTTTCCCTCCCCTCTTTCACTTTCATCAAGAGGCTCTGTAGTTACTGGTTTGCCATTTTCTACTCCGGGGGACCTTCCCAACCCAGAAAATGATCCAGTGCCTCATGTAGCTTCTGCACTGGGAGGCGGATTCTTTACCACTGAGCCACCTCAGAAGCCCTTGCTCTTTGCCTACGTGGTGGTTAAGACAATTTTGAAATCCAACTGTTCATATTAATATTTGGTTAATAAATATCATCTTCACTAGAATGTAATTAAGTTATAGACAGAGGTTTTGTGTCTCTATAATTATTCTAGTGGCCCAATTTGCTGGATATATTAAGTGAAAAATACATATTTCAAAAATGGATTTAAGAATAGATGAGTGGATACAGAATTGTAATTTGAATCTATTTAACTCCATCCACCAAAGCTTTTATGCATTCTTTTTTATTAAAAATAGGTTTTTTTGATTATCAGCCAACTTATTCTGCTCAGTATCATTAATTAGTCTTTTGAAGCTTAAGGTATATGAACACAATACTAACTAATATTGAAGAGCTACTTAAATTACACTATAGTAATGTTTATTGTTGTTTATTAGGAAAAAAAAAATCTCCATTTGTTTCATCTGAATTTTTGGGGTAGGTTTAAACCAGAAGAAAACAAAAGAAAGAAAAAAATCATTAAAAAGAACTTTCAGTTCAATAAATATGTCAAAGAACACAGCACATCCTAATTACTTAAAATATTAAATATTCATTTATTTTTAAAAAATTTAAATGTATTTATTTTAATTGGAAGCTAATTAATTTACAATATTGTATTGGTTCTGCCACACATCAACATGAATCTGCCACAGGCATACACATGTCCCCCATCCTGAATCCCCCTCTCACTTCCCTCCCCATACCATCCCTCTGGGTCATCCCAATGCACCAGCCCCAAGCATCCTGTATTGAACCTGGACTGGCGATTATTTTCTTATATGATATTATACATGTTTCAGTGTCATTCCCCCAAATCATCCCACCCTCTCCCTCTCCCAGAGTCCAAAAGACTGTTCTATACATCTGTGTCTCTTTCGCTGTCTCGCATACAGGATTATCATTACCACCTTTCTAAATTCCATATATATGTGTGTTAGTGTTTAAAACTATAAAAAACACTGTATTGGTGTTTTTCTTTCTGGCTTACTTCTCTCTGTATAATAGGCTCCAGTTTCATCCACCTCATTAGAACTGATTCAAATGTATTCATTTCAAAGTTATTTAAAATGGAAATATTAAAAGTCTGATTTTTATAACAAAAATTATTAGCAATTCTATGAAGAAAAGTAGAAATCAGGGACTAATAATAAAATATTCTGATTAGAAGCCTTTTTTTCAGAAATGAAGTCTCCAATCAGTTACTTTAAAATTAACAATAATCAACAACCAATAGAATCCCTTAATTTTAGGTATGAAGCAAATGATTTCTATTATTAACTCAAAGTAAGAAATAAAATGAAAACTATTTTAAAAGCATACATTTTCATCACTGTCATTTAAAAGTAACAGAAAAGGAGAAAGGAAACCACAGTTGACCGAAATTTGATAAAGAAATTTAAAATAGCATTGGAGGACTAATTCCACATTCATCCAGAGAGGGTTAACATTTTGAGTGTTATATATTTAAATGGCATATTAACAAATAAAATAAGACACTATAAATATAAAATGATGCAACTCACTGGATGCATTTTGTAGTTACTGAAAGTTGTTGTGATTGTAATTCTATAACTGATGTCACTTTAAGGCAAAAAAAGTCATTATTTAAAGATATGAAAAATCTCCTTAGCATATGTCAGTGTGCTGTCCATATTCTGGCAATCCATCTTTAGCGAAAAGATTCAAATCCTGTATGCACAAACCGCTTCCTACTTTAGTTTCTTCTTTTCATTTCAAAATTTTCTATAACAGGACTGGAAGTTGAAGAGATTTCTGTGGTAGATATGGACTGATAATCTTCTTTTGATTTGTTCAAGTATGGTACCAGAAGAGATACATCTTAAAACTTGTTTACTCAAAGAAAGAAAGCTTCCTGGAAAAAAATGATATCAAGTTGAAATGTGAAGTGTGAATTAGACTGGTGAGATGTGTGCTAGAGGGTTAGGATATCAGAGAAGAGCATTCCAGGAATATGATATGTGAGGCCAGTGAGATACGTCCAGAAAAAATCAACTCTTTAGGTAAAGGGGGAAAATATAATAAAAACTAATCCTTAAACATCTTGCATAGTGATTTAAAAAACCTTGAGTGTGCTTTAAAGAGAAGATTAATGCAAAGATAAGGATAGCTGTTGGAAATCAGAGAACAAGATGGGAGACAAGAAAACTAGCAAAGGGGCACTTTTAATGACCAAGGTGAAAGTTTCAAATAAAAGAATTAGAGTAGGGTTGAAGAGAGGTAGTGGAAGCCTTCGTAAAATGAAAAATATAGTAGTAGTTGTAGATTAATTTTATCTTGTCCATTTCAGAATAAAAATGTTATCTGATTTTTTACTTAGTTAATTAAGTGATTGATGGCATTTAAATACAAATGAAAGAGTAGAAATATAAGTATTTTATTTCAGGGAAAGTATAATTGCTTACCAAATCTAGAGATATATGGATAACAAAGAAAGCACTTCTTTGACATATCAACTTGAACTTCTACTTTTATATAATGAATATAAGTATTGAATATTGACTATAAGTATTTTGAGTAGTCATCCCTTGGAGAAGAAAATGGCACCTATTCCAGCATTCTTGTCTGAGAAATCCCACGAACAGAGGCGATTAGGCTACAGTTCATGGGTTTGCAAAGAGTCAGATGTGACTTAGTGACTAAATAACACAAACAAATTTTGAATGGTCATGTTCTATATTAAAAAAAAAAAAAGACATAAAAATGTACCTCAGAAGAACCAAGATATTGTTACAGATGCTTAATCTTTTAAGTGTGTTATGCTCATAATGCCACATTTCTTTCTTTCAGTTAGGATAGGATGCAATATAGAGTATGTATTAATGTGTCCTATCTTAAAACAATTTGAAATAAATCACAATATCAATAAGCCCAAAGATAATATTAAGTAATAGCAGAGACTCATCCACGAAAGGAGGAAAAGGTAAATAAAATAAGCAGAAAATCAGAATTATACCTCAGTCTCTCTATCTTCCTCAAGTTCTAATTTTTGTCCATGTCAATCAAGAATTTTCTCCAGTTAATGGCTTTGTTCTTTTTCGGCATTTGGTATTTTGCTCATGTGTACTATCGGGCACTTGGTTTTGACCCCTAGCACTGCTGGGAAGAAGAGATTTGAAATCACTGCTGTGGCTTACCTCACAGGGCCTTTGATTGTGGAGATTTTCTTATCAAATGTGTTAAGTATTCTGAAATAATCTCACCAGGGGATGCAGTCTTTGTGTTCTCAAAATATTCAGGTCTGTCCCTGTAAAAGAATGTCCTCAGAAGCACTAGATTTCATTGACATTGTTAAGATATGTGATTGCCTTAGAATTTGAAAGTTATTTTTATGAGATACTTCGGTTCTCCCCTTCATTCTCCCAAATAAAGAATTCCACCTTTTAGGTCTCCCACGTATCAAGGTGACTAAGGAGCTATAATAAGAACTTGATTTGGAGAGATACGGAGATACATCTTTAAAATTTCAAACTGAATTCTAATTCTCCAAAGCACAATGTCACAGTGACATTAGCAGTTTGCTCAAGGTCACATGTTTGTCATATGAAATAATGAAAATCATACTTAGCCTGTTCTTCTCCAGAGCCCTGAGTCTTACCATTGTATTAGTCTGCCTTGAGTTTATTGTGTGTAACATTATTTTCATGAGCAGCACAAAAATTAATGGAGTTAAAATATCTTATTTTAAAATATTAACTACCATATCATTCTCTTAAATATTAACATTGATCATTATTGTATTAAATTTAACAATCCCCTGAGGACACTGCTTGTCACGTAACTGTTCAAAAGCATTTTTTTTTCCTTTTTCATACCTTCACATCACTGTATTTGGTATTAATATCCTCCTTACTCATCCACCTTTCTTCCAAGTCATTCTTTCTCCTCTCTCTATAAAAATACAGATTGAATTTCATCAACAGTATACATACAGCTTCCAATGCCTACTTTTTAAGCCATCTACAGATTACTGGAACAAGTGTTCATGAATTCAGCATCCAAAAATATGGTGACCACAAAACCCTGGCCTCTCAGTGCCCTATTCCAAAGATACTTTTCTTTCCCTGAATTCAGACACACATGACCATTCTTTTATCCTGGTTATTACAAGTTACTGCAACCTCTCCATAAGCCAAATTGCCAACATCCCATTTTCTGCCCTCAAACCCCTAACATTCTACCTCATTATCTTTGTACACCAATTTCTACACTATATATACCCCTTTGAGAAGTTATGTCTCCCTCTCCCATCCCACACACTACCTTCCTGCTTGAAAATTAAGACTCCCTGGTTTATGAAGATTAATAGAATATTTTGTTTTTTTACTTCATGGATACTACCTGGAAAAATCCAAATCTGACTCAGTCCTACTCTATTTGTGCCTTAACACTCATTACAACTGAGAAATATCCACAGTTAATGCCAATAAGTCTCATTTAGAATCATAATGATAAAATTCAAATTGTCCCTATTGTTTCCAAGTGGTGCTACTTTTTACTCTTCTCTCTTGGAATGTTTTTACTCTTATTTTTCCAGTCAGATGATGATCTTTCTTTCCATTAATTTAAATTTTATATATAATTAGAATGTAATCTGCAAGAACAAGTCATCCTGCCTGTTTGCTTCAGTGCCTATAGAGGTTGCCTTCATTCCTGCTACTGTGTATGAACCATGATTTTAACAGCCAACCTCTTTAATTGGACACTAGAGCTTATTTACCCATGCCTGTTTAGAATAACTCCCACAATTCTCCCCTGATTCTCATAATCAAATTTTCAGTATGTACTGAATCACTGCCATCAGCATAGAAGCATTCTGAAAGTTTCTCCTTTATTAAAAAAAAAAAAATTACCTGATGCCCAATTTATTTTACTCTTGGTAGCAAAATTCATTCAAAGGTTATCCATGGCCACACATGCCAAATCCTCTCTTGCTTCCCTTCTGAATCCTATCATTTTGCAAAAGAGCTCTCCTGAAGAACAAAAATGACCAAGCTCATAAATTTGTTGTTGTTATTGCTCAGTCACTCAGTCATATCCAACTCTTTGTGACCCGATGGACTCCAACATGCCAGGCTTCCTTGGACTTCACCATCTTTCGGAGCTTGCTCAGACTCATGTCCACTGAGTTGGTGATGCCATCTAACCGTCTCATCCTCTGCTGTCCCTTTCTCCTCCTGCCATCAGTCTTTCCCAGCATCAGAGACTTTTCTAATGAGTCAGTTCTTTGCATGAAGTAGCCAAAGTGTTGAAGCTTCAGCATCAATTCTTCCAATGAATATTCAGAATTGGTTTCCTTTAGGACTGACTAGTTTGATCTCCCTACAGTCCAAGGGACTCTGAAGAATCTTCAACATCATAGTTCAAAAACATCTTCTTCAGTGCTCAGCCTTCTTTATGGTCCAACTCTCACATCCATGCATGACTACTGGAAAAAACATAGATTTGACTATATAAACCTTTGCTGACAAAGTAATGTCTCTGCTTTTTAATATGCAGTCTAACTTGGTCATAGGTTTTGTAAATTTTGTGTCTGAAGTCACCATCTGCAGTGACTTTGGAGCCCAAGAAAATAAAGTCTGTCACTGTTTCACTGTTTCCCCATCTATTTGCCATGAAGTGATAGGACTGAATGCCATAATCTTCATGTTTTTAATGCTGAGTTTTAAGCCAGCTTGTTCACTCTCCTCTTTCACTTTTATCAAGAGGCTCTTTATTTTTCCTTAGCTTTCTGCCATAAGGTTGGTGTCATCTGCATTTTTAAGGNTCTGTCACTGTTTCACTGTTTCCCCATCTATTTGCCATGAAGTGATAGGACTGAATGCCATAATCTTCATGTTTTTAATGCTGAGTTTTAAGCCAGCTTGTTCACTCTCCTCTTTCACTTTTATCAAGAGGCTCTTTATTTCTCCTTAGCTTTCTGCCATAAGGGTGGTGTCATCTGCATTTTTAAGGTTATTGATATTTCTCACGGCAATCTTGATTCCAGCTGGTGCTTCATCCAGCCCAGCATTTCTCATGATTTACTCTGCATGTAAGTTAAATAAGCAGGGTGACAATAAACAGCCTTGATGTACTCCTTTTCCTATTTGGAACCAGTCTGTTGTTCCATGTCCAGTTCTAACTGTTGCTTCTTGACCTGCATACAGATTTCTTAAGAAGCAGGTATGATGTTTTGGTATTCCCATCCTTTTAATAATTTTCCAGTTTTTTGTTATCCATGCAGTCAAACACTTTAGCATAGTCAATGAAGTAGAAGTAGATATTTTTCTGGAATTATCTTGCCTTTCCTATGATCCAATGGGTGTTAGCAATTTGTTCTCTGGTTCCTCTGCCTTTTCTGAATCGAGCTTGGACATCTGGAAGTTCTCAATTCATGTACTGTTGAAGCCTAACTTGGAGAATTTTTTACATTGCTAGCATGTGAAATGAGTGCAATTGTGCGGTAGTTTGAACATTCTTTGGCATTGTCCTTCTTTGAGAAAACTAACCTTTTCCAAGTTCCAGCTCATAAATACAATGGTAAATTCAAAGAACTTGCCTTATTTGGTCCACCTAAACAGTTAGGTGAATTTTTTTCTTTTCTTTTTTTTTTCTTTTTGCGTTGCTTTTCTGGATCCCACACTCTACTGATTCTACTCTTATCTATCTAAGAAGTTTCCCATCCTAGTTGCTGACTTCTAACAACTGGAATGTCCTATGTCTGAGTTCTGGGATTTTTCCACATTTCTGTCTAAAATTACCTGTCGCGTGTAATGATATTATCCAGACAAAAGCATTGTAAATAATGTCAATAAACTGATGGATACCTAGATTTAGACCTCAAACCCTGATTTCTTTCTACCTTTGAGTTACACATGCAAATATTTAACTACTTGCTACATGGACTTAGATATTTAGCATGTATTTTAAGTGTGGATATATGATTCTGACTACTGATCTATCTAGAGTGACCATTTTCCTAACTTTCTAGGGACCAGGGTAGTTCCCAAGATGCTCTGTTTCTTTCATTTCCTTCAATTTACCTCTCAGTAGTGATTTTTCTGACTTCACAATTAAAATGGTAATGTCTCTACCTGGAACACCCTCTTCCCTGTATTGCTTTATTTCATATAGCTGTCTATGGCATTTATCAATCTCTATTTTATCTGTACTTTGTACTTGTTTATTTATCATCATTGTTGTTGTTTAGTCACTAAGTTGTGTCCAACTTTTTGCAACCCCAGGGACTGTCTGTAGACTTCCAGGCTCCTCTATTTAAGGGATTTCCCAGGCAAGAACACTGGAGTGGGTTGTAATTTCATTCTCCATGGTATCTTCCCAATCCAAGGATCAAACTTCATCTCCTGCTTTTGCAAGCAGATTTTTCACAGCTGAGCTACCAGAGAAGTCCATTTATTTATTATTAGCCACCTCTTAATGTGAATTTAAGCCTTATATCTTATCTTTTAACTTAAAAAAAGCAAGGTTTGCGTTCTTCGTTTATAAAACATTGTCTCACACATAGTATGTATTTGATCAATTGTTGAATAAATGCATTTGAAAGAGCACAAGATATTCTATACAGTTAAAAAAAGGATTTACCTTTTATTCTTAATTTAGCACTGATCAAACTATTTTTGACCATTAAAGTGTTTTTCAAAGCATTTTTTTAATACACAAAGTATCTCAAATTTAAGAAATGAGCTATAGGAAATTATGGGCAGGGTTTTCTCTTGGTTTATTTTCACTAACATTAGTTTACTTTTTCCACCATCTTATTGTTGCTGTTTAATTTTCCATAATAAATAGCTTCCTATTATCTAATCCATATCTATCTATCTAGCATATATTTATCTGTAACTACTATCTGTATATTTGTGGTATATGTACATGTGAAGAGATATATATGAACTATATATATATATATATA
>SJYA01000947.1:619202-657648 GCA_006410615.1 Neotragus moschatus
TACATTGCTAGCATGTGAAATGAGTGCAATTGTGCGGTAGTTTGAACATTCTTTGGCATTGTCCTTCTTTGAGAAAACTAACCTTTTCCAAGTTCCAGCTCATAAATACAATGGTAAATTCAAAGAACTTGCCTTATTTGGTCCACCTAAACAGTTAGGTGAATTTTTTTCTTTTCTTTTTTTTTTCTTTTTGCGTTGCTTTTCTGGATCCCACACTCTACTGATTCTACTCTTATCTATCTAAGAAGTTTCCCATCCTAGTTGCTGACTTCTAACAACTGGAATGTCCTATGTCTGAGTTCTGGGATTTTTCCACATTTCTGTCTAAAATTACCTGTCGCGTGTAATGATATTATCCAGACAAAAGCATTGTAAATAATGTCAATAAACTGATGGATACCTAGATTTAGACCTCAAACCCTGATTTCTTTCTACCTTTGAGTTACACATGCAAATATTTAACTACTTGCTACATGGACTTAGATATTTAGCATGTATTTTAAGTGTGGATATATGATTCTGACTACTGATCTATCTAGAGTGACCATTTTCCTAACTTTCTAGGGACCAGGGTAGTTCCCAAGATGCTCTGTTTCTTTCATTTCCTTCAATTTACCTCTCAGTAGTGATTTTTCTGACTTCACAATTAAAATGGTAATGTCTCTACCTGGAACACCCTCTTCCCTGTATTGCTTTATTTCATATAGCTGTCTATGGCATTTATCAATCTCTATTTTATCTGTACTTTGTACTTGTTTATTTATCATCATTGTTGTTGTTTAGTCACTAAGTTGTGTCCAACTTTTTGCAACCCCAGGGACTGTCTGTAGACTTCCAGGCTCCTCTATTTAAGGGATTTCCCAGGCAAGAACACTGGAGTNTTGCTTTATTTCATATAGCTGTCTATGGCATTTATCAATCTCTATTTTATCTGTACTTTGTACTTGTTTATTTATCATCATTGTTGTTGTTTAGTCACTAAGTTGTGTCCAACTTTTTGCAACCCCAGGGACTGTTTGTAGACTTCCAGGCTCCTCTATTTAAGGGATTTCCCAGGCAAGAACACTGGAGTGGGTTGTAATTTCATTCTCCATGGTATCTTCCCAATCCAAGGATCAAACTTCATCTCCTGCTTTTGCAGGCAGATTTTTCACAGTTGAGCTACCAGAGAAGTCCATTTATTTATTATTTGCCACCTCTTAATATGAATTTAAGCCTTATATCTTACCTTTTAACTTAAAAAAAAGCAAGGTTTGCGTTCTTCATTTATAAAACATTGTCTCACACATAGTATGTATTTGATCAATTGTTGAATAAATGCATTTGAAAGAGCACAAGATATTCTATACAGCTAAAAAAAGGATTTACCTTTTATTCTTAATTTAACACTGATCAAACTATTTTTGACCATTAAAGTGTTTTTCAAAGCATTTTTTAATACACAAAGTATCTCAAATTTAAGAAATGAGCTATAGGAAATTATGGGCAGGGTTTTCTCTTGGTTTATTTTCACTAACATTAGTTTACTTTTTCCACCATCTTATTGTTGCTGTTTAATTTTCCATAATAAATAGCTTCCTATTATCTAATCCATATCTATCTATCTAGCATATATTTATCTGTAACTACTATCTGTATATTTGTGGTATATGTACATGTGAAGAGATATATACGAACTATATATATATATATATACACACACACATACATAGTATATATATCATAGTATATAGATATATAATTATATGGATTATCTATGATTAGCAGACTAATCGCCTCAAAGATACTCATGTCCTAATCTCTAGAAACTGTGAATATGTGACCTCCAGATCACATCCTAACCATCAGAACCTTATATCACCAAATGAACTTGGCACTATGTGATGAGATTAGGTATTCTCATCCATAGGGAATTTAGTTCTAGACATTTCCATGAATACTTAACTACAAAATACAAACCAGGACTGTGGAAGATGAAGAAAATCTTTACTCTTTAACTCAGAGACACACTAAGGTGTTAAAAAAAAATCTTCAGTAGAATCATGTATTTATAGTTCTAACTGGTACATTTATGGTTGCTTAAAACACATATTTGAAACCATGAACACATACACACATATATAAGAACTGAGAATAATTGTTTACTTACATCATCATGTAAACAAGTCTACCTCTCACAGTGATCATACCAAAAACACTGACTTTATAATAGAACAGTTAGAATGAATAACCCAACATAGCAAAAAATTGAGAATTCAGCCTTTAAGTATAATGTGTAAGGAAACACACTCATTTTTTTAAATACTCATTTATTAAGAGCATGTGCTATTTGGTATAATCAGGCACTTTACTGGGAAATGAGATTCTAAAAATAACATGTATATGCTAAATACCACAAGAAATTATGGTGCTGTGTGATATTTGGACCAAAGTAGCAAACAATTACAACTACAAATTATAAAATTCGTAGTTTGATACTACAAATTTAAAATTATAAAATGCCAATAGTCTAGCAGCATACAGCAGAGATGATAGAAATTTTTAGGAGGAAATGGATTTTCAGTTGCAGTCTGACAAAAAAGAAAAGTTAAATTGTTAAAGATGAGGGAAGAAATAGGAGGGTTGTACTAAGGAGATAGGTGTCCTGGTTAGGGAGAAGTTAACATCGAAGGAGTTTAGCAGATAAAGACCTCCAAGAGCCTGACATAAGTAGTAAGCAGAGGGACTATAATTAAGGACTGCTACTGCTGCTAAGTTGCTTCAGTCGGGTCCGACTCTGTGCGACCCTGTAGAGGGCAGCTCACCAGGCTTCCCCGTCTCTGGGATTCTCCAGGCAAGAACACTGGAGTGGGTTGCCATTTCCTTCTCCAGTGCATGAAAGGGAAAAGTGAAAGTGAAGTCGCTCAGTCGTGTCCAACTCTCAGCGACCCCATGGACTACAGCTTACCAGGCTCTACCGTCCATGTGATTTTCCAGACAAGAGTACTGGAGTGGGGTGCCATTGCCTTATCCATAATTAAAGACTGCTCAAACTATTTTAGAGTTAGCCTGCTGAGCTTTACCCTGAGAGCAGTGGTCTGCCTCTGATGTTTTAGGAAGAGAATAATATTACTTAGTTTGCATTTACAAAAGATTATTCTAGCTAGCAGACATATGTAAATCCATCTTTAACTCATTTTGTCCTTTGTAATATTAGGGAAAAAGCAAATAATGGTCATTAATTAAATAATATATTATTAATAATCTCCTGTGTGTTGTCCCTGGCACTGAAGTTACAACAAGGGACAAAGAGGCATGAGGCACAACCTTGTGAGTTTTTGCAATTCATAGGATATTCTAAAGGATGTCCAGCTTGTCACTGGATATTCAGATCTGTACTCAGGAAAGAAGGTATGACTGCAGCTGCAAACTTGCAAGTCACTTTCATAAAAATGATAGTAGAAAGGGAGGCTGTCATCATCATCTGATATGTTTCACAGATTTTTTTTCATAAATGTAAGAACAGAAAGCAATGCATCCTGGTTTTATGCTTTTACATCAATTTCTCTAGGCATATTAAATATAAATGCACATAAAATTTTAACAACAACAAAATCTCATTCATGCATCTATGGTGTGGTTGGTGAACAACATTTTGCTTTAGAAACACTTGAAATGACTATGTAAAGCATCTTTTGAATAGTAATCCATGAGACAGATAGTGGTGCTATGATTTGCTATAAATGTCAGGAGCTCTGAAATATTGTTAAAGCACAAAAATGCCTTTTAGCAAGATAGTATTTGATGTTATTCAGATGAAAAATTTAGTCTTTTCATAGCAAATAACCAATCATGTACCATTTATAATAGAAAAAATGCCTATATAACTATTAACAATGATAAAAAGATTGGGGACATATATGCTTATTATTGGTACACTAACATATCATGTAGTTAAAAAAAATGATGCTTTATAAATAATTAATTTTAACTTTAGGGTCCTATAAAATAAATAAAACTCTAGTAAAGTCCTATAGATATGATCAAAACACAAAACAATATGGGAAAATTGTTAACTTTTTATGTTATTTGGGTGAATTACAAACTCATTTTTACGCTCGAAGGAAAAATCCCTAAGTGAAAAGAATACATGAGATCAACTCACCCTATTAAATAATTGCTATGTAATCATGTCTGCATAGAAAGCATAACACATAAGGCACCTTAGATTTATCCACTTACACTAGGTGGTAGGCATACTCTTCATCTTGTAAATGAGTATTGATGGATTGAGAAGCATAGTATATAAGACAGACTGGTAGAAGAAAGGAAAATATATTAAAGTTTATTTTTAGTATACACATGAGGTCAAATCCCTTTGAAAGTATCATATCCTGAATAGCATTTTGTATCATGGGACAAGTGTTCATGTTGGGTGGAGGTTCATTTCTAGAATGACATGCATTAAATGTCCAGTGCACATTCCCATGGTAAGCATACTCCATTACCCCCTGACCTGAGTCTAAGAAAGACTGAATGCAACTCTCTGGGTTCTGCCCATATTTTTTGTTTATTAGTTTAAAACTTTTTCCTTTTCTTGGGATCATCTTTACTAAGTGCAAGTACTCTATTTCTTTCCCTGGTATTCTAGTAAATACTTCATTTGTCTCTGTAACACTAATGTAGTATAAGCATTTTGAGAATAGAAGTGGTGGAATTTGTTGCTGTTAGTGTCATGAGCACCAAGATTAAAAAAGAGAAAGCCTGTTTATTCTGTCTTAACTGTATCTGTCAACTAAGCTATATTATGACAATAACACATAATCCCAGCAAAGTCACCAGCTTATAAAGTTTCATTTTTCATATAATTTGTCACGTAAGTTGTTCCATACAACTTGCTGATCACAGATAGCTGTGACTTTAGTCCATGTCATCCTTTCTTTGGAAACTTGGATGAAGAAGTCTGTATCTGAAAATGGTCAGTCTTGTGAGGGGGAAAACTGACAAAGCAATCTATGAGTTTGCTCTTAAATGTTCTCAGAAAGTTCCGCCATATTTGAATGGTCAGAGCAAGCCACATGGTGATGTCTAAGTTCAGTAAGGTACAGATATATAACTCCTTCACAAGGAGAGGTCTTACTGGAAGCAATCTTGATCTCTACTTATACTGTCTACCACAGTGATTGACAGTGTCCCTTGCCAGAATTCCACTGAACAGAACCCACTTTTTTACTGTGGCTCACAAAAATTATTTTTGAAGTTAAAGAAAATACGGTTCTGGAAACTATAGAAGTTTGCAAATGCATTAAACCATAAACCACAACCTGTATGTTCATCTGTTTTTCTGTCACTATGAATTCTCATGACCTCAAGTAAGCTTGTTTCATGATTCAGAAAGACATGTCTTGATTCTGTTTACCCTGGGATTTAGTATTCTAGCTCCCAAATTGTGACTTCTTTTGAATGTGAGCATTCCTGAAAAGTTTCTTGTAATACTTCCCTGTAAACCTAATCTTCATGATCAGCGTTCCTATCAGCAGATTAGAGTATGTATATTTAAATGTGAACTTTGCTGCTTGCTTATCAATCCTGTGACCTTGAACAAGTAGCTTTACCTTATTGTGTCTAAGTTTCCTTATTTGACAAATGAGAATTGGAATGGAATATAATTATTGGGATTAATTGAGGATTAAAAATTCAAAAAATGTTCATTCAAAAAAACATTTATTTTTTTCCTTATATGTGTCAGGGAATTTGAAGAGGATTGTAGGTTCAATTTAGGAATAAATGAATGCTATTGCTTTTGTCCCCAAGGAATTTATGTTCCTATGAGAAATATAAATAGAACATCTACCAAAATCAAAATAAATGCCAAGATATAAGTTTTACAATTATACCCAGAAAAAGCACCTAAGATCTGGGTAAGTGTGGTCAGTGAAGCAGATATTCTTTCTTCATACTTTCTTTTCATTTATGTACGCTCAAAAACAAATCTGAAGGCCATTCAGGTAGGACCTAAATCAAACCACTTATGATTATACAGTGGAGGTGACAAATTCAAGGGATTAAATCTGGTAGACAGAATGCTTGAAAGAATCTGGACATAGGTTTGTAACATTTTACATGAGGCAGTAACCAAATCATCTCCAAGAAAAAGAAACACAAGAAGGCAAAGTGGTTGTCTGAGGAGGTTTTACAAATAGCTGAGAAAAGAAGAGAAGTGGACGGCAAATGAGAAAGGGAAAGATGCCCCCAACTGAACGCAGTTGAGTGCTGGTTGCTCAATTTTGACTAACTTTACCACCCCATGAACTGTAGTCCACCAGGGTCCTCTGTCCATGGAGTTCTCCTAGCAAGAATACTAGAGTTGGTAGTCATTTCCTTCTCCAGGAGGTCTTCCCAACCCAGGGATTAAACCTAGATCTCCTGCATTGCAGGAAGATTCTTCACCACCTGAGCCACCAGGGAAGCCGACAAGGAGAGATAAGAAAGCCTTCCTCAGAGATCAATACAAAAAAAATAGAAGAAAACAATAGAATGAGAAAGACTAGAGATCTCTTCAAGAAAATTGGAGATATCAAGGGTGCATTTCAGGCAAGGAAGGGCACAATAAAGAACAGAAATGGTAAAGACCTAACAGAAGCAAAAGAGATTAAGAAGAGGTGGCAAAAATACACAAAAGACCTGTACAAAAGATGTCTTAATGACCCGGATAACCATGATAGTGTGGTCATTCACCTAGAGTCAGACATCCTGCAGTGTAAAAGTCAAGTGAACCTTAGGAAGCATTACTTACTACAAACAAAGCTAGTAGAGGTGATGGAATTTCAGCTGAAATATTTCAAACCCTAAAAGATGAATGCTGTTAAAGCATTGCATTCAATATGTCAGCAAATTTGGAAAATTCAGCAGTGGCTACAGGACTGGAAAAGGTCACTTTTCATTCTAATCTCAAAATACAGCAATGCCAAAAAATGTTCAAAGTACCGTACAATTGCTGTCATTTCATGTACTACCAAGGTAATGCTCAAAATCCTTCAAGCTAGGCTTCCACAGCATGTGAACTGAGAACTTCCAGATGTGCAAGCTGGATTTAGAAAAGGCAGAGAAACCAGGGATCAATTGCCAGTGTTCGTCGGAGAAAGCAGGAGAATTCCAGAAAAACATTTAATTCTGCTTCATTGACTGTGCTAAAAACTGTGTGGATCCCAAGAAAGTATAGAAAATTCTTAAAGAAATGGGAATATCAGACCACTTTATCTGTTTCCTAAAAAAATCTGTATCCATGTCAAGAAGCAGCAGCTAGAACTGGTCATGGAACAACAGACTAGTTCAAAATTGAGAAAGGAGTACATCACGGCTGTATATTTGCACCCTGCTTATTATCTTATATGTAGAGTACATCATGTGAAATCCTCGGTCACCCATATTGCAGGCAGATTCTTTACTATCTGAGCCACCAGGGAAGCCCACATGTATATTTAGTAATTGCACTATTATGCTTATATAAATGAATATCAAAGCACAGTATGATTGCACTTTATTCTTTCTTTCTCTTTCTTCCAATTAGTACTTGTCTTTTCATATCTTGATTTCTTTGAAAGTTTTGGCTATTCATCCCACACTGTACTTCATCCCACCAATTGTACTTCAGTAGACATTTTAACAAAGGCCATTATAAAATGTAACCAAGCAAATCTGAGATCTCCATTCTTTTATGTAAACTGATTAACATCTAAGACAATTTCATTGTAATCCCATAATTACATCTATCTTTATCCTGAGTGTGTTAGTTGCTCAGTCATGTCTGACTCTTTGCAACTTTATAAACTGTAGCTGGCCACACTCCTCTGTCTACAGAACTTTCCAGGCAAGAATACAGGAGTGGGTTTCCATTGCCTTCTCCAGGGGATCTTTCCAACCCAAGGATCGAACCCAGGTCTCCCGAAATGCAAGCAGATTCTTTACCATTTGAGCCACCCAGGCAGACTTATCTTGAGTATTTTATACCATTTCTGGGGTCTCTTTTTTTATTGTTTTATTTTTTATTTTTTTAGCACACATTCTCTGTAATCTTCTTTAAGTATCTTTTCATCTTGTTTCCCATTTAATGTCCTAATATTGCTCTTTCACTGTTAATACTAGTTTTCTAGAATTTCCATACTAAGTACCACAATTTAGGTGACTTAGTAGATTCAATCACAGTTTGGAAGCTCGGCATCTGCAATCAGTGGCAGCAATACCATACTATCTCTCAAAGTTCTAGGAAGGACTCCTTACTTGCCTCTTCCTAAGTTTTGGTGGTTGATGGTAATCCTTGGTGTTCCTTGGCTTATAGACACATCACTCCAATCACTGCGTCAGCCATCACAAGACTATTTCTCTGTGCATTTGTATCCGTTTTCATATTTTCTTATAAAGATACCAACCACTGGATTTAGAGCCAACTCTAAATCAGTAGGATCTCATCTTGGTTACATCTTCTAAAACATGATTTCCAAATGATGTTCCATTCACAGGTACTGGCTTTTTGATAGTGGTGGTAGGGTACATGACTCAATCTATAATACCATTTTTCTGAAGATTCCATTCAGTTCTGTTGGATACCTGGTGTTCTGTATGTTTGCCTTTTTCTTTGCAATTTTTCATCTTTATATGGCACAATTATCAAAAGTTTCCTGAAAAAGGATGAAAATAAGTGTACTATTTGAGATATTACAGGTCTGAAAATATCCCTGTTTTTATCCTTCTGCTGGTCCATACTACGTTGTTGAGGGTCCTCAAAAATGCCATATACATTTTAACCAAAGCATTTTTGTGCTGATTCTCTTTTAACTGAAATGTTTTTATCTTAAAATGCAGGGCTTGCTCCTTTACTTTTTTCATATCTTTATGACAGATTACCTCAGTTAAATAACCTCAACCAGCTACACAATGGGAAATTTTAACCACAACCACTCAACATTCCAACTCTCCTTACTCAACTTTTTATTCTCTCTTAACATTTAAAACCATATAACTGTTAAAAGATAAGCTGATACATATTAAAATTTTGAGAGGCTGTTTTTTAACAAAAGCAATTCAAATAGACCAGCATCAACTTAGAAATTATTAGGAATATTCTGTGACAGGTCCCAGGGGAAAGGCTTTATAGAAAAAGTGTAGATACAGAGAAAGGGCTTTATTGATTGGGTATCACTTAAAGCCTAGTTGACATTTTGATTTCATTACTTTGAGGCATTTACAGGCTTCAATATTGGTTTGCTTATGTAGGCTACCATGACATCAGGGCCACCTCAGTTTAATGAATTCCTTGCTTAATTAAACATAGTACTCTTTATATTTTGCTTATTTATCTGTTGATAGACATAATCAATAAACAATCCATTTTAGAAGTAGAAAAATAGTTGTATTCAAGCCAAACTGAGGACTATAACCTAAGAAACACAGATTCAAGAAACACCTGAATTGTGTTCCACCACACTACAAAATATGGGAGGCTTACAAGGGCAACATGTGAAAAGTTGCTTGTGTTGTCAGAATTAGGATTGGAGCAGGCATGAAGTAAAAGAAGTAAGGGTGTTTGTTAAGCNAAAAATTCAAAAAATGTTCATTCAAAAAAACATTTATTTTTTTCCTTATATGTGTCAGGGAATTTGAAGAGGATTGTAGGTTCAATTTAGGAATAAATGAATGCTATTGCTTTTGTCCCCAAGGAATTTATGTTCCTATGAGAAATATAAATAGAACATCTACCAAAATCAAAATAAATGCCAAGATATAAGTTTTACAATTATACCCAGAAAAAGCACCTAAGATCTGGGTAAGTGTGGTCAGTGAAGCAGATATTCTTTCTTCATACTTTCTTTTCATTTATGTACACTCAAAAACAAATCTGAAGGCCATTCAGGTAGGACCTAAATCAAACCACTTATGATTATACAGTGGAGGTGACAAATTCAAGGGATTAAATCTGGTAGACAGGATGCTTGAAAGAATCTGGACATAGGTTTGTAACATTTTACATGAGGCAGTGACCAAATCATCAAGAAAAAGAAACACAAGAAGGCAAAGTGGTTGTCTGAGGAGGTTTTACAAATAGCTGAGAAAAGAAGAGAAGTGGACGGCAAATGAGAAAGGGAAAGATGCCCCCAACTGAACGCAGTTGAGTGCTGGTTGCTCAATTTTGACTAACTTTACCACCCCATGAACTGTAGTCCACCAGGGTCCTCTGTCCATGGAGTTCTCCTAGCAAGAATACTAGAGTTGGTAGTCATTTCCTTCTCCAGGAGGTCTTCCCAACCCAGGGATTAAACCTAGATCTCCTGCATTGCAGGAAGATTCTTCACCACCTGAGCCACCAGGGAAGCCGACAAGGAGAGATAAGAAAGCCTTCCTCAGAGATCAATACAAAAAAAATAGAAGAAAACAATAGAATGAGAAAGACTAGAGATCTCTTCAAGAAAATTGGAGATATCAAGGGTGCATTTCAGGCAAGGAAGGGCACAATAAAGAACAGAAATGGTAAAGACCTAACAGAAGCAAAAGAGATTAAGAAGAGGTGGCAAAAATACACAAAAGACCTGTACAAAAGATGTCTTAATGACCCGGATAACCATGATAGTGTGGTCATTCACCTAGAGTCAGACATCCTGCAGTGTAAAAGTCAAGTGAACCTTAGGAAGCATTACTACAAACAAAGCTAGTAGAGGTGATGGAATTTCAGCTGAAATATTTCAAACCCTAAAAGATGAATGCTGTTAAAGCATTGCATTCAATATGTCAGCAAATTTGGAAAATTCAGCAGTGGCTACAGGACTGGAAAAGGTCACTTTTCATTCTAATCTCAAAATACAGCAATGCCAAAAAATGTTCAAAGTACCGTACAATTGCTGTCATTTCATGTACTACCAAGGTAATGCTCAAAATCCTTCAAGCTAGGCTTCCACAGCATGTGAACTGAGAACTTCCAGATGTGCAAGCTGGATTTAGAAAAGGCAGAGAAACCAGGGATCAATTGCCAGTGTTCGTCGGAGAAAGCAGGAGAATTCCAGAAAAACATTTAATTCTGCTTCATTGACTGTGCTAAAAACTGTGTGGATCCCAAGAAAGTATAGAAAATTCTTAAAGAAATGGGAATATCAGACCACTTTATCTGTTTCCTAAAAAAATCTGTATCCATGTCAAGAAGCAGCAGCTAGAACTGGTCATGGAACAACAGACTAGTTCAAAATTGAGAAAGGAGTACATCACGGCTGTATATTTGCACCCTGCTTATTATCTTATATGTAGAGTACATCATGTGAAATCCTCGGTCACCCATATTGCAGGCAGATTCTTTACTATCTGAGCCACCAGGGAAGCCCACATGTATATTTAGTAATTGCACTATTATGCTTATATAAATGAATATCAAAGCACAGTATGATTGCACTTTATTCTTTCTTTCTCTTTCTTCCAATTAGTACTTGTCTTTTCATATCTTGATTTCTTTGAAAGTTTTGGCTATTCATCCCACACTGTACTTCATCCCACCAATTGTACTTCAGTAGACATTTTAACAAAGGCCATTATAAAATGTAACCAAGCAAATCTGAGATCTCCATTCTTTTATGTAAACTGATTAACATCTAAGACAATTTCATTGTAATCCCATAATTACATCTATCTTTATCCTGAGTGTGTTAGTTGCTCAGTCATGTCTGACTCTTTGCAACTTTATAAACTGTAGCTGGCCACACTCCTCTGTCTACAGAACTTTCCAGGCAAGAATACAGGAGTGGGTTTCCATTGCCTTCTCCAGGGGATCTTCCCAACCCAAGGATCGAACCCAGGTCTCCCGAAATGCAAGCAGATTCTTTACCATTTGAGCCACCCAGGCAGACTTATCTTGAGTATTTTATACCATTTCTGGGGTCTCTTTTTTTATTGTTTTATTTTTTATTTTTTTAGCACACATTCTCTGTAATCTTCTTTAAGTATCTTTTCATCTTGTTTCCCATTTAATGTCCTAATATTGCTCTTTCACTGTTAATACTAGTTTTCTAGAATTTCCATACTAAGTACCACAATTTAGGTGACTTAGTAGATTCAATCACAGTTTGGAAGCTCGGCATCTGCAATCAGTGGCAGCAATACCATACTATCTCTCAAAGTTCTAGGAAGGACTCCTTCCTTGCCTCTTCCTAAGTTTTGGTGGTTGATGGTAATCCTTGGTGTTCCTTGGCTTATAGACACATCACTCCAATCACTGCGTCAGCCATCACAAGACTATTTCTCTGTGCATTTGTATCCGTTTTCATATTTTCTTATAAAGATACCAACCACTGGATTTAGAGCCAACTCTAAATCAGTAGGATCTCATCTTGGTTACATCTTCTAAAACATGATTTCCAAATGATGTTCCATTCACAGGTACTGGCTTTTTGATAGTGGTGGTAGGGTACATGACTCAATCTATAATACCATTTTTCTGAAGATTCCATTCAGTTCTGTTGGATACCTGGTGTTCTGTATGTTTGCCTTTTTCTTTGCAATTTTTCATCTTTATATGGCACAATTATCAAAAGTTTCCTGAAAAAGGATGAAAATAAGTGTACTATTTGAGATATTACAGGTCTGAAAATATCCCTGTTTTTATCCTTCTGCTGGTCCATACTACGTTGTTGAGGGTCCTCAAAAATGCCATATACATTTTAACCAAAGCATTTTTGTGCTGATTCTCTTTTAACTGAAATGTTTTTATCTTAAAATGCAGGGCTTGCTCCTTTACTTTTTTCATATCTTTATGACAGATTACCTCAGTTAAATAACCTCAACCAGCTACACAATGGGAAATTTTAACCACAACCACTCAACATTCCAACTCTCCTTACTCAACTTTTTATTCTCTCTTAACATTTAAAACCATATAACTGTTAAAAGATAAGCTGATACATATTAAAATTTTAAGAGGCTGTTTTTTAACAAAAGCAATTCAAATAGACCAGCATCAACTTAGAAATTATTAGGAATATTCTGTGACAGGTCCCAGGGGAAAGGCTTTATAGAAAAAGTGTAGATACAGAGAAAGGGCTTTATTGATTGGGTATCACTTAAAGCCTAGTTGACATTTTGATTTCATTACTTTGAGGCATTTACAGGCTTCAATATTGGTTTGCTTATGTAGGCTACCATGACATCAGGGCCACCTCAGTTTAATGAATTCCTTGCTTAATTAAACATAGTACTCTTTATATTTTGCTTATTTATCTGTTGATAGACATAATCAATAAACAATCCATTTTAGAAGTAGAAAAATAGTTGTATTCAAGCCAAACTGAGGACTATAACCTAAGAAACACAGATTCAAGAAACACCTGAATTGTGTTCCACCACACTACAAAATATGGGAGGCTTACAAGGGCAACATGTGAAAAGTTGCTTGTGTTGTCAGAATTAGGATTGGAGCAGGCATGAAGTAAAAGAAGTAAGGGTGTTTGTTAAGCAAGGATTGCTTGGGGGTTGAAATGATTGGATAGTTACAAGGGGAGACTTGAGACCATGAAGTTTCAGCTGGTAGTTAGCAGATAATGTTCTAGCAGAGACATTACTTTGCCAACAAAAGTCTGTCTAGTCAAGGCTATGGTTTTTCCAGTGGTCATGTAAGGATATGAGAGTTGAACTGTGAAGAAAGCTGAGCACGGAAGAATGGATGCTTTTGAACTGTGGTGTTGGAGAAGACTCTTGGGAGTCCCTTGGACTTCAAGGAGATCCAACCAGTCCATTCTAAAGGAAATCAGTCCTGAGTGTTCATTGGAAGGACTGATGCTAAAGCTGAAACTCCAATACTTTGACCATCTCATGTGAAGAGTTGACTCACTGGAAACAATTCTGATGCTGGGAGGGATTGGGAGCAGGAGGAGGAGGGGACAACAGAGGATGAGATGGCTGGATGGCACCACCAACTCGATGGAATGAGTTTGAGTGAACTCTGGGAGTTGATAATGGACAAGGAGTCCTGGCATGCTGTGATTCATGGGGTTGCAAAGAGTTCGACACAACTGAGTGACTGAACTGAACTGAACTGAATGTTCTAGGAAGGGCCAGTTGAGTCTTTCATACAGTTCAGAAAATTCATGTTCTTAGGAACTTGATACAGAAACTTGTCTGAGAGCACATCCGCAATGGCCACCTGCCTTCATTATCAATGCCTGAACCACAGTTACTCCATTTTGATTTTTAAATGCATTCTTTTCTTTAATTGTTAAAACATATGTACAATTCCTGTTTTGACAGGCCATAAGACAGGCTGTTCTTGTCAGCATAAGTTTAAGCCAAATCACATATAAGGTAGAATGACTTCCACTCCCTCAATCTGTGAAAATTTCTTCCATCATATATTATCTATTGTTTGTTTCACTCCACTGAAAGTTCCAAGATGTCTTAATTTCACTTGTTGCTTTGTTTTCACTGCTGAATTTGCTTATTTGTATTTTTAACAATTATATATATATATATATATAAAAATATATAATTTATCCATTGCTTACCTCTATAGAAAAAAGTTCCCTGTTGCAGAACATCAAAAACTCTTAGGCACAAGGTTTATTTTTCTTAATAAACAAAGTGTACAGCTATATAAACTTTTGACCTGTAGAGATTCCTGAATTAATGGTTTTAATAGTAGATATTAAAAACTATTTTCATGATCCCTTAAGTTTCTCATAGAGATACATATTCAGAATTCAATATCATTTAGTCAAAGAAACTAAAATACTGAAAGACACCAGCATATTACATTGTGTCATATCTTGTTGTTACAATCTCTTCTGTCACAGCATAATGAAGTATTAGGTCATCAAATATGTGTACGTGTGTCTTGAAATTCAACCTTAGTACCTTTGCATTCTATATTTTAAAAGGATATAACTGCAGTAATTTAAATATCTCTTTGAGATATCTATCCATATCTAATAACCTATACTTTTTTTCACAGAAATGCATTCAAATAGATAGGCATATGAACCAACTGAAAATAAGGATAATAGTTAATAAACTGGGAGATTCAGTTTCAGTGTAGACAATCTCTAAAGTGGCCCCAAATACTTTCAATCCTTGGTTCCTAGTATTCATACTCTTCTAAATGTAGAATGTGTGCACTCTCATATGCTGAGTGTCCAGTTCTTTGTAGCTCCATGGACTGTAGCCTGCCAAGCTCCTCTGTTGTCGGAATTTTCCAGGCAAGAATACTGGAGTGGGTTGCCATTTCCTGTTTCAGGGGATCTTCCTGTGTCTCCTGCATAGGCAGGCAGATTCTTTACCACTGAGTCACCTGGGAAGCCTCCTCTAAATAAAAGGGTCACATGCAAAAAGTTATGTCATTTTCCAGAAAAGATCACGAGGTCTGACTTTTGTCTTAGGTACTATCTCCCACTCTTCCCTCACTTAATCTGATGGAAGCTTTGGATTGCTCTGTGAAGAGCCTTGTGTAGCAAGGAACAGAGACCTTAGCCCAGTGAAGAACTGAATCCACAATACGGATAACATTAACAATAATGAAGGTGAGCTTGGAAGCAGGGCTTCCATCTCCTACTGTAGCCTTGGCTGAAAGCTTACTGTAACACTTGAGTTACATGCTCCCAGTTTCTTGACCCATAAAAACTGTGAGGTAATAAAGAAGGCTATTTAACTGCAATATTTTGTTTCATTTAGTGAATTGTGTCCAGTTTTTAAACAATTTCCCTTTTTCTATGTATCTTTAAACAACATTTATGTACATTTGCTATTTTACATAGTTTCCCTGACTATGGCACAGAAAATTAAATAATACAAAAGGGAAGACATACAAATAATATTAAATAGTATGCATATCATTGTAACAAAGTGAAATAAGAATATATAGGTTAAAGCAATATTCTTTAGCTCATTAAAGATTAGGTTTTTAACCTATTTAAACCTATTCTAAGTAGTCATATGAGTATCCAAACCCAAAGGATATATAATATGTAAAGTCTTGAGAACTAAGTGTGTATTTTGTTAAATTACCCCTATAATTAGAGTTTTTATCAAAAATTATACTAATGTTCCAAATTTAAAAAGTAGTGCCAATGCCCAGCCATAAAATAATGCTCAAGATACTAAATTACATTATTTTTTAACTTAAACTGAAAATATCTGAAAATTATCTAGAGGCAACTGCATTGTGCATCATATAATTTAACTTTAATTAAGTTCTGCCATGAAAATAGCAAAATTGAAGCTAGGAAAAATACCAACAATAAGCAAAACTAAAATTACTCTTGAGAAGATCCTATGAAAATCTCTCCTTCCTTCCTTTTTCCTTTCTCTTTCTTTTTTCTCCTCATTTAGCTGAACATGAATCAGCATACACTGACTTAAGAATCATTGTCATGAATGAGTATGCATGGCTTATAATAGGTACTTAGAAAATTACATCTATTGTTATTGCCAATAATATAAATGTGACGCTAATGAAAAGAAAGCTTACCAGAATGGGGAGATGAATATTTAATCAGAAAGAGAAAGTGCATAACTGAAATTCTTTTTTAACAATCCTTTATTCTGATTTCCATTGCAAAATACAGATAGAAAATTAGTTGTCTATTTTAAAATATTATCTACTTAATGTATTTTTCATTCATATACTGCTTTTTCAAAACCTGTCTATCTTTATTGAGACCTCTGAACTTCATTTAGATTAAGTAAAAATGAATAGAATTTGCTAACACATGTGCCAAAGGGCTTATTTAGATATTAATATATTATTAAACATTTTAGAACTCAGTATGGCCCTGGTCCATGTAATCCTACTGCTTGTAATAATAGAGGTAGCCAGCTACTATACAATGGTATCTATTACCTAGCAACTAACTGAAGCCACAGTGTCCTCAGGAATGAACCAAGCTATCTAACCAATGCCCGGCCATAAAATAATGCTCAAGATACTAAATTACATTATTTTTTAACTTAAACTGAAAATATCTGAAAATTATCTAGAGGCAACTGCATTGTGCATCATATAATTTAACTTTAATTAAGTTCTGCCATGAAAATAGCAAAATTGAAGCTAGGAAAAATACCAACAATAAGCAAAACTAAAATTACTCTTGAGAAGATCCTATGAAAATCTCTCCTTCCTTCCTTTTTCCTTTCTCTTTCTTTTTTCTCCTCAGTTAGCTGAACATGAATCAGCATACACTGACTTAAGAATCATTGTCATGAATGAGTATGCATGGCTTATAATAGGTACTTAGAAAATTACATCTATTGTTATTGCCAATAATATAAATGTGACGCTAATGAAAAGAAAGCTTACCAGAATGGGGAGATGAATATTTAATCAGAAAGAGAAAGTGCATAACTGAAATTCTTTTTTAACAATCCTTTATTCTGATTTCCATTGCAAAATACAGATAGAAAATTAGTTGTCTATTTTAAAATATTATCTACTTAATGTATTTTTCATTCATATACTGCTTTTTCAAAACCTGTCTATCTTTATTGAGACCTCTGAACTTCATTTAGATTAAGTAAAAATGAATAGAATTTGCTAACACATGTGCCAAAGGGCTTATTTAGATATTAATATATTATTAAACATTTTAGAACTCAGTATGGCCCTGGTCCATGTAATCCTACTGCTTGTAATAATAGAGGTAGCCAGCTACTATACAATGGTATCTATTACCTAGCAACTAACTGAAGCCACAGTGTCCTCAGGAATGAACCAAGCTATCTAACCAATGCCCGGCCATAAAATAATGCTCAAGATACTAAATTACATTATTTTTTAACTTAAACTGAAAATATCTGAAAATTATCTAGAGGCAACTGCATTGTGCATCATGAAAGAAAAAGCCTTGAGTATTATTTTTCTTTGTTGTTGTTGTTGTTGTTCAATCGTTCAGTTATGTCTAACTCTTTGTGACCCCATGGACTGTAGCACGCCAAGCCTCCCTGTTCTTCATTGTCTCCCAGAGCTTGCTCAAACTCATGTCCATTGAGTTGCTGATGCCATCCAACCATTTCATCCTCTGTCATCCCCTTTTCCTCCTGCCTTCAATCTTTCCCAGCATCAGGGTCTTTTTCAATGAGTCAATTCTTCACATCAAGTGGCCAAATTATTGGAGCTTCAGCTTCAGCTTTAGCATCAGATCTTCTAATGAATATTCAGGGTTGATTTACTTCAGGATTGACTTGTTGGATCTCCTTGTGGTCCAAAGAACTCTCAAGAGTCTTCTCCAACACCACAGTTCATAAGCATTAATTCTTTGGTGCTCAGTCTTCTTTATGGTCCAACTCTCATAACCATACATGACTACTGGAAAAACCATAGCTTTGAATATATGAACCTTTGTTGACAAAGTAATATCTGTGCTTTTTAATACACTGCCTAGGTTTGTCATAGCTTTTCTTCCAAGGAGTAAGCATCTTTTAATTTCATGACTGTGGTCACTGTCTTCAGTTATTTTGGAGCCCAAGAAAATAAACTCTTTCACTATTCCCATTGTTTCCCCATATATTTGCATGAAGTGATGGGACCAGATGCCATAATCTTTGTTTTTTGAGTATTGAATTTTAAGCCAGCTTCTTCATGCTCCTCTTTCACTCTCATCAAGAGGGTCTTTAGTTCCTCTTTGCTTTCTGCCATTAAAGTGGTGTCATCTGCATGTTTGAGGTTGTTGATGTTTCTCCCAGCAACCTTGATTCCAGCAGTGATTCATCCAGCATTTCACATGATGTACTCTGCATATGAGTTAAATAAGTAGAATGATTATATACAGCCTTAACATACTCCTTTCCCAATTTTGAACTAGTCCATAGTTCCATGTCCAATTCTATCTGTTGTTTCTTGACCTGCATTCAGGTTTCTCGGAGACAGGTAAGGTGGTCTGGTATTCCAATCTCTTTATGAATTCTTCAAAAATTGTATTTATTTAGTTGCTTATCTATCTGGTTGCTATTTATTCACATATTATTTAAACAGGCTCTACTTCAAATACATGCATTTTAAAAACTATGCAAAGCATGTATATTGTGAAGCATGTTTCTTTGTATGACATTTCTTGTGTTTACTTTTTGTTTGCTTGGCATCATCTATGCTCACATTTGATCGTGTTCTCAGTCACTCACTCGTGCTTCACTCTTAAGCAACCCCATTGCCTGGAGCCCACTAGATTTCTCAGTTCGTTGGATTCTCCAGGCAAGAATGCTGGAGTAGATTGCCATTTTCTCCTCCAGGAGATCTTCCTAACCCAGAGACGGAACCCATGTCTCTTGTGTCTCCTGCCATGGCAAGCAGATATTTTTACCACTGTGCCACATGGGAATCACTGAGCCAGCTGGGAAATCCATCATGTTTCATTAGTGGCTGATAATTTTTTTTGAGGTTGGATATATCTGATAGAAAATCCTAGAGAATGACTCTCAAAACTGCTCAATATCTTGAAGCAACAAGAAAAAGGTGGCTTTCTTTTATTACAGATATGCATGCTTAACCATTGATAACTCATTAACATAATGTCATAAGCCCCAATAGGCCATACTCAAGCATTGTGGGAGTGGGGACAGGAGCCATGCAGCAAATATTCCCTCAGGCCAATGCATTGTTGAGCAATTTAAAGATTCCTCTGTAGGCCCAGATTCCCTCACCTAGTGATCTCAGTAGTGCACTGGTGTAATGGGTTTCCCTTCTCCAGTTGCTTTTGCAATGGGAATTTTGAGATAGTACACAGAACTCAAGATAAAGTTGTTGGCGTTAGAAGTAGCCCTGGAAACAGATCCCAAGGATAAGACTCTAGAAATAAAATGCTTAATGGACATATAGAAACAAGGGCTCACATTTCTGGTACTGATCTTGGGTGGCTTTGACCTGCAACAGCTTGAAGTGGGGCTTTGATTTCCAGACAGAGATTGAGGCCAGGTTGTGGTGGTGAGAGCACCAAATCCGAGCCATTAGACTAGTGGTCAGCAACAAGGTCCCGGGTTTTGGCATTACAGAAAATAATTCCCACAAAGACAGAGAGTAGTGGAAAAGTAAAGTGTTTTTTTAGGATGAAAAATAGAATACAACTTGTGGAAAGACACACAGGTGAACTTCGAGAGCCTTCACAGCAGTTTGAATTACTTTTACAGAGCTTCCCTTGGCCAATCATTTTGATTCACTTGATTCAGAGTCCGTATTTGGTATATCTCAGGATCCTCCCATTCATGCTTATGCATTTCTTAGCCAAGATGGATTCTACATCACAGGGCTATGGGTAGCCTGGCATTAGTTAGAATCATTCCTCTTTGTCCTCCTAAGGAGCTTTTCTGTATGTGTGGTTGGGGAGGTCTCCTGATTTCAGGAATGAAGTGGCCTGGGCAGGACACATCCTCCTCTCTTAATTGTCCTTCTGTTCTTTTCTTGGAGTTTTGGTCTACAGCTTTGGTCTTGGAGTTTGATGTATGAAATTAGATCATTTTGCTTAACTACTTTATTTTTATTTAGTTACTTATTTTTGGCAACACCATGCAGCTTAGGGAATCTTAGTCCTTAGACCACGAATCAGACCCAGGGACCTGGCAGTGGAGGTGTGGGATCCACCACTGGACTACCAGGGAACTCCCCTTGGTTAATTACTTTAGAAGTCTTGGTAAAATAAAATAACAGGCTCAAGTCAACTAAACATTAATTGACATCACTCAGAAGGCCTCCAGGGTAACTTTGAAGCTCCTTCATCTCTTGCAGCAATAGTACAATTTGTGCTGAAAATTTAGTCCCACAATTTCATTCTGGGAGATGTGGCAGAGATACAAAGGAGACTTATATGGCATGATCAATAGATTCCCTGTGCAAAAGTCTAAATCTTCATAACATAAAAGTGAAAATCTGGGTTCTGGGATGATGATCCTCCAAATTTTGAAATCACAGTTTGCTTTGAGCAATATTGAAAAAAAGAAGAGTTCTCATTCTTATTCTATGATGAAAACCTCAATCATGTGGGTACTTAGCAAAGATAGCACCTGAGGCAGACACTTTGCCCAATGATGCTGAAACGAGAATCTGAGTTCTTGTCCATGGAGCTGAAGAGTGAACTTCACAAACACGTGAAAACTCAAGGTATCAAACAGACAGAGTTTATTTTAAAGAGAGAAATATAAAACTCCCAGCATAGATACTGAGAGGTGGTAAAGTGCCTGAAAAGACAGGAATATAGCAGTTTATATCTTTACTAGTGTTGATGTATTTGTTTTTTTGTTTTGCTCGGATCCCTAACATAGGTAATTTCTGACCAATCAGTGAGAAGGCCATTATGTCCAGTTTGTCATTTTTATGGCTTTCTTTGATCCCCTAGTCCTTGGGTTTTCTTAGACATTGAGTTGCCTTCCCATGAGCCTTTCTCATGACCCTAGGCCATTGTTTAAGTACCAGATGTATGAGCTAAGACTTAACGGTCTATCTGATGTTTTTCTTTCTGAAAAGTTGGACACCAGTTACTGATTGTCTTGTCTTGGATCTGGGTGTTTTATGACCCATCAGATCATGGAAGCATTCCTCTGAATGCCTGGAACCTGGAACAAGTGTAGCATTAAGTTAATGGCGTGAGACATTCATACGGGAGAAGTAGACTTGGAATTTAAAAAAATGAAAGGAGGTTCTGGCCCTACACTGACTCCTGGCGATTTCTACCTTAGCGCTGACTCTCCTCTAATCCTTTACCTGCTTTCTCTCCTTAGCAGTTTGAGATGATTAACAAGAGAAGAATTCTGTCTGTGTTCCAAGGGAAAATAATAATTATTCTAAAATAATTCAACTTTATACACACACACACACACACACACACATATTTTGGCAGGTACTAAAGCAATCCATATAGGTGTGGATCATGAAGTTTTTGAACTTGCTCTTGTCTGGAAAATCCCATGAGCAGAGGAACCTGGTAGGCTAAAGTCCATAGGGTCACAAAGAGTCGGACATGACCGAGTCATTTCACTTCACTTCTTCACAGAATATAAAGCTGAGTGGAGAATTTATTGAAATGGAAGCATTCTATCAAGTGTTAGAAATTAAACTCCTGCCAAGCATATCTTGAACTTCTCTTGATACATTGTTAGATTGGATTATTGGCACAGGATACAAAATTTGCCCTGAGTTAATAAGAATGATGAAACTGCTTTGGCAGAGTCCTGAGGAGGGATTTATGAATTTTGATGTGGTACCAAAGATCTCTCCACCAGAATATAAACCCAGTGAGATCTTCTAAGTGAGACTGTAAGGAAAGTGGAGTATGTCCTGGTGAGTGGGTTTACTGACATCGTTGAAAACCTTGGCTTGGGCTGTCCATCAGAGTTTGAGATCAAGAGTAGGAAAAATACTGTTAAACTGGGCTCCACATCTTTGTTGGAGAACACAGGATTTTGGAATGGCTGAGGGTTGTTAGCAATTAAATATAAGAGGTGATACAGGTATTATTTTTCTAATGTTCATAAGTAGTGAATATAATATAATGAACATTAAAAGAATATCCATTTATAAATAGCAACTATATCTATGAAATGAGAAGGATGGGAGGTAGTTATGTTTGTAAATTTTTATTTATGTTTTAAAAGATTTGGTGTAAGTTTTTGAATTGGCATTAAATGTTTAATTTCAATGACACATGCCCCTAGTTTTAATCTATGCAATTTACTAATCTTTATGTGTATTTGGAATGATTTTATTACATCATTTTTGTAAAACATTTTCTACAGGCAGGCTAGGCTAAAATATTCTTCATTAAGATTCAAACTAGATATCCTAGAAACTCTTTATGTGTCAGAGAGGGGCTGTGTCTCTTATGTATACAGTTTCACTGAGGCTCTATTTTGACACATGCTTTCATAATCATAGAGACAAGGGAAATAGAATACAGTGTATCATGAATTGGCATTATAAATTTCTAGTCAAAATGGGCCTTTGTGACTCCTGCTTACATTTAATTGGCCAAAGGCTATCATGTGACTGTCTTTTAATTCAATAGGGTGAAATTGCATGATCCTATCAGCAAAAGAAAGAGTGACCATCAAAATGTTTTGTATAGTCAATCAATAGCAATTTCTTATTTTTTTACTTTTAATATTAAGCCAAAGTAAAACAAACAAACAAACAAAAAACAAGAAACCTGAAAGAAAATACTTTTGATTTGTAAATACCAGGCATTATTGAGAAAAATTCAGCAAATTTTGGAGGACTGATATAGGGATAATAGAGTAATATGATATGAAATAAGTCAAGTGCTGAAAATATGTTTGCATGAGTACTAGATAAAGAGCAAAGGCTCAGAATCTATAGGTCTGCAGTCTCTTATACATGTTTTCAAAGTTGATAAGCCTCCAGAAACCATGTGGCCTGAATATTTATACATTCATTGCAGAAATATCAATGTACTAACTTAAAGGATGATTTTTATTTTCCATCAAATTCTGAATTCCAAAACATATTTTTTTTCCCAGAAGTTTTGAATAAGGTAGAGTAAACCTGCAGTGTATTGGGTCAAAATCATGTTTAGGGTGGAGCTGGAGGGATAAATGAGAATAGGGTAACAGTTGTCTCTTTTCTACCATGTTGGCTTAAGAATAGTTTGTCTTTCACTGGAGTCCCACAGTTGGCATGACACAGGGTCACAGGCATCTGAGAGTATCTTCATATCTTCCTGTAGATGATGGTATGGAATAGATGAAGGGTGGAATGTTTTCTAAAGGCAAAGATATGCCGTTATTGCTGTTTACTGCTAAGTCATGTCCATCTTTTTGTGTCCCCATGAATTGTAGCCTACCAGGTTCCGTTCTTTGTCCATAGGATTTCCTAAGTAAGAATACTAGAGTAGGTTGCCATTTCCNCTGTAGATGATGGTATGGAATAGATGAAGGGTGGAATGTTTTCTAAAGGCAAAGATATGCCGTTATTGCTGTTTACTGCTAAGTCATGTCCATCTTTTTGTGTCCCCATGAATTGTAGCCTACCAGGTTCCGTTCTTTGTCCATAGGATTTCCTAAGTAAGAATACTAGAGTAGGTTGCCATTTCCTTCTCCAGGGTGTATTCCCAACCCAAGGATCATACCTGCATCTCCTGCATTGACAGGTGGATTCTTTATACCACTGAGCCACCAAGGAATCTCAAAGATATTCTGAGAGTAGTATTAATGAAAAATATAACTACAAAGGCTTGTGTAGATTCAAGGTACAGTCTAATGAGCAGAGATCCTTCTGCCTTCCATGGCAAAGGTAATGAAAATGAAGAAGACCATAAGGCTTTTCTTTAAACAGCTAAGTCTTCTACATATGAACATTCAAGTTGCAAACTTTCAAAGATGCAAATGTATGTTCATACGCCCAAGAGTTCAGACATATGAACAAATGGGACTTATGAATGCACTCTTAGAGCAGAACTCCTTCATGTGAAGGGGACTTAGTGTATTTTAAACACTTGAAAAAGGAGATTGGAAAGGACAAGACCATGAAAGGGAAAACACACACACACACATACACATGCAGACACATGAGTAGGCAAGTTGGACTTTGAAATGACTACTTTACCTAAAATAAAATAAATGAAGCTAGCTAAAGTAGTTATTTTATTTTAGCTTCTTTTTCCAGAATCAAAGAGACACTCTTCCTCTAACTCTGATCAAAAGTGGTAGGTTATATATGAAAAATATAAGAGAATTTTATAAATTATGCATATCTGAATTATATACAATACTCAATCACAAAATTTCTATCAATTTTTCCAATAAATACTGGGTTTACCATTCCTTTGATTATTTACATTTATCTGATAGATCTTATAAATAACATGGACAATCAACAGGCTTGCTTCCCAGGTGGCTCAGTGGTAAATAACCTGCCTGCCAGTGCAGGAGATGCAGGTTCAATCCCTGGGTCAGGGAGATCCCCCGGAGAAGGCAATGGCAGCCCACTCCAGTATTTTTGTCTGGGAAATCCCCTCATGGAGAGTCAGACATAACTGAGTAAGTGAGCAGGCATGCGCACACAATCAATAAGTTTCAGAACAAATTTAGTGTTATTTTAAAGATCAATGTAATACTCAAATCATCAGAGTTTCTGCATTTTATTGATGTAAGCCTACAACATCTTGCCTCTCTTACTTTACCTGAAATACCTTCCATAATTCAGTTTTAGACTATGAATTGATTTCATTTAGGAAAAAAAACTGAAAAAGACCCAGAAGTATTTGGCCTCTGCAGATGATCCATGAGCTGTTTTTTATTGGGGATAGTCTATGATAGACAGCATGTAATCCAGACTTCAGTAGGCTTCCTGGTGACCAAGGCTGACAGATCTGTGTTTATGTTCAGACTTGTGGGATGCTGGTTCTTTCCATGTAAGGAATTAATTTTTTTTAAGTCTTGGCTCCCACTGCTGCTCATATTCCTATCATTTAGTTGCAGTGGCAGAGTAACTGTGGGAAGTTTCCAGCATGACAAAGCTCCACAGGCTATGAAGTCGGAATTTTTTTTTTTTTTTAATGGAACCAACCAAGGAGAAAGGTTTCATCTGGAATGACTTGAAATTTAAGACCCACTGTTCAAGTTTCCCAAAAGAGACATCCTCTTCGCAGCAGGTGTTTGTTCCTAAACACTCTCACATGTTAGTTCAGTAACAAAATGTGTTTTTACCTGATCTGGAACTAGGTTCTGAGACAGTATTCTTCGTGTGTTTATTTAAGTTAAGCATACTAAGTTTATTATTGTCAATATAACCAATTATCACATAGTTAATGGTTTCAAAAACAACTGCACATTTATAATATTGCACTTGTGTAGGTCTGAAGTCCAAAATTAGTCTCATTGGATTAAAGTTAAGGTGTCAGCATGACTGGTTTTGGCTGGAGGGTGACGATCTGTCTCCTTGTCTTTTTCAGTTCTAGAGGTTGTTCTAGAAGCCTGTAGAGGCCAATTTCTAGATGCACCTTGAGGCCACATTTTAGGCTTGCAAACTCTTCTTTGCATCACTCCAGCATTTCTTGCTCCAGCATTATATCTGCTACCAGCACTCTGATTTCCTGTTTCTCTTATATAAGGACTTTTATGATTATACCAAGCCTACACAGATAATACAGGGTAATCTCCCTATCTCAGGATCTCTAAATTAATCATATCACAGGTTCTGAGGTTTAGGACTTGGATATGTTTAAGAAGCTATCATTCAGCCTACCATACAAAAAAAGCAATGCTGAGTTGACATATCATCATACTTTTTTTTTTAAGCTCTTAATTTAACCACATTTTTACATTCTTCCCAGAGTTGAGATTAAATGCAAGTTTTCCCATTATTAGCCATGTGACTAATAGAAATATAATTGATGTATCTGAATTCTGAGTCATCTAACAATCAGTTACGATTAGAGAGTCATATGTTGAATTGAACATTTTAAAAGACAATGTTCTTAGTATTTTGTATGTGTCCAATAATGTTCTCTGGTATTGTTATAAAAAATGTGGCAGAAGCATCGTGATATCCCTAGAAAGTGAACTTTCACAGGTTCAGAAGATAGCTTTCTAAAAGATTTTAGTGAGGAATATTTTAGGTTTTATATGCCAGTAATCTCTGTATTTAACAGACAATTGCAGAAGCCACCTATGGAATTTCAGGTTTAAGGAAATGATTTCCCAGTGCAATAGCCCTTCATTCCGAGTTCCTAATTAATAACAAATAATAAGAATTTTCAATTAGAAATCAATTTATAGGTTTCACATTTATATATAGACATTCAAGAGTGCATGATATTTTTTAGTGAAGAAATTAACAGTTGGACAGCAGAATAGGAAATATGATTCCTGGACAAATCCTCAAACTCCTTTTCTGATTGTATCTGATTATGAAATCAGATACAATGATTAAGGGTTTTCTACTTACTGTTTTTAATGTTGAAAACGGAAGTATGCAAAGCACACTTTCAAATCAATATTCCAGTTGTAATTTTTAAATAACTTGATATATGTTTATAAAATTTTTGTGGTAAAACAAAGGCCTAAGAAGACCAGAAACTGATGGAAAAGAAATGTTATGTGATGGTCTTTCCTTAGCAGCTATCAAAACTTATTCTAAAGTTACTATAATTTAAATTGTGATAGTTGGTTGGAAACAAACAAAATAATTAACCCATGGAGCAAAATGAAGGACTTCTCAGGTGGCGCAGTGGGAATTAGTGGTACATTGTCCTACCTGACAGTGCAGGAGATACAAGAGACATGAGTTTGACCCCTGGGTTGAGAAGATCCTCTGGAGTAGGAAATGGCAATCTGCTCTAGTATTCTTGCCTGAAAAATTCCATGGGCAGAGGAGCATGGCAGGCTACAGTCCATGGGTTTGCTAAGAGTTAGACATGACTGAGTGACTGAGCATGCATGTGAACACATACACACACACACACACACAGAATGGAGAACCATAAGCAGAGTCATCTATATTTGAAAATTGTTTCAAAACAGAAGTGGCATTGTAGACCACTGGGAAAAGAAAGGAATAGTTCTGGATTAACTGGTTTATCTGGGGTACCTAAAATTGGATTATTATCATGGACACAGAACTATCAATTTAAAATTAAAAGATTTAACTGGGAAATGAAAAAAATTAAAACTATTTAAACAAATTAGAAAATTACAGTTTTATGATTTACAGATATGATGTCATAAACAAGGCCCTGTTTATGGGACTTCCCTGGTGGCTCAGACGGTAAAGTGTCTGCCTACAATGCAGGCGACCGGGGTTTGATCCCTGGATTGGGAAGGTCTCCTGGAGATGGAAATGGCAATCCACTCCAGTAACTCTTGCCTGGAGAAATCCACTGACAGAGAAGCCTGGTAGGCTACAGTCCATGGGGTCGCAAAGAGTTGAACACGACTGAGCGACTTCAATGGCAATGGCAATGTCAAACAAGGCCCAAGAAGTAATCACCATCAAAGGAAGGNTGGAAATGGCAATCCACTCCAGTAACTCTTGCCTGGAGAAATCCACTGACAGAGAAGCCTGGTAGGCTACAGTCCATGGGGTCGCAAAGAGTTGAACACGACTGAGCGACTTCAATGGCAATGGCAATGTCAAACAAGGCCCAAGAAGTAATCACCATCAAAGGAAGGAATGATAAATGTCATTTATCAGTGAACAATTTGAACTGATGAAAAGATATTATAAAATACTTGATATACAAGTAACAAATCAAGAAAATTATCCACATTGCATATAATCAAAATTGTATTGTCTTAAAAATATATCAAGAATTCCCAAGTATATATAAAACTATCAAACCAGTAGAAAAGATCAATGAAGGACATGAACAGACTTTCCTCAGAAATAAAATATAAATGATTAATAACATAAAAGTTGTCCCACCTCATTTATAATCAGAAATATGCAATTAAGACCATGATTAGTAACTATTGTTCTTATTTGGAACAAAAAAATGCATGTAGTGCAAAGTATTGGTGAGAGTATGGAACCTAAAGAACTCAAGGAAATTTCTGATGGAATATTAATTTGTATAATCATTTTGAATTACAATTTAAAATGATATAACAAAGTTGAATGTATGAATATGTTATAACCCAACAGTTTCATTCCTGAGTTGATTATATGGCTACAACTCTTGAAAAATATGCACTATGGAAATGCACATAATTCCTCCTAGTAACAGTTAAAAAAAAATGAAACATAATAAGTGCCCTTTATGTATATAATAGACAAATAAATTATGGAATGGAATACTGTGAATAAACTACTGCCATATAAGGCAATAGGGGCAACTCCAGAAAATATATAAACAAACAAAAATAAGGTTGGAGGAAGATGATAGTTTTTCTTGGTTTTGATCTTTGTAGAAATAAAACATCATATTGTTAGACATTCATAAAAATGTGCTAAGCTGTTTTCAACGTACAGGAATAATAAAAATTAAGGTGGTTAGGACAGTGTTGTCAGGCATCAGAAGAGTATTATCAGAGAGCAGCAGGGAGTTTACTTCAATGAAATGAGCAATTTGGGTAGAAATAGCAAATAAGTGTAGAAACTACCTACACCAAGCTATCTAAATTCAGTTTCTTGGTTATACTAGTCACAGTAATAGCTACACATATTTGTTGGTCACTATCTTTGACAGAGCTGGTTATAGAACATGGTCATCATTGTAGATAGTTATATTACACAGCACTGTTTGCTATAACCTTCTACTGACAACTTTTACCAACTGTACATAAGAGAATAAATACAACAAAGAAATTTACAGTAAGAGTTCTTTTAAGTGAAATAAGAAATCTGGAGTAAATTTGCCATGACCTGTCACCAGAGATCATTTCTCTTACTCCTTCAATACTGTTCAAATGAAATATTAAAATAATTCTATTTTTATTAAAGAAGAAAAGCTTGTATTAAAAAAAACTGAGGAATTTTATTTTTGAAACCTAAGCAAAATAATTTAAGAATCACCTATAATGTATAATTCACGTAAACATGTACTCTATAATTCTATTTATCTTTTTATTGTGTCTGCATATATAGTTTTAAATGCTCCTTTTATCTTCTAGTTCAAGAAACTATATTTAAGCCTTCTTATGTATTCTTATGTATTCACAGTTATTCATTCTAGATTCCTTTCTCTTCTTTGAATTTTTATTGAAACATAATACATTGCTGAAAGGTGCAAAAATCACAAATATCAGTATAATTAAATTTCACAAATAGGGCATGCTATGTGCCCACATCCTGAGAAGGGGAATAAATAGCATATAAGAAATGTACTTTTTGTGTGTATCTGACTAATTTTGCTTAAAATGTTTTTGTTAAAATCAATCATACTCTTGCATATAATATTAGTTCATTCATTCTAAATCTACTATATTGTTAATATTGTATTGTGTGGCAACACCATCAATTATCTATTCTAGCTTTGAAGGCTATTTGGGTAGTGTTCAATTTTTTACTGTTACAAATTCATGACCATGAATTTGGAGATGAGATGTATGCATTTTGTTGAATACAGTCCTTGGAGTAGAACTGCAAGTTCATAGGATATGTATATGTTCAGTTTCAATAGACACTGGTAGGTGTCCAAAGGAGTAGTGCTGGTTTAAATTCCCACCATTTAAATGATTGTAGTGAATGTTAGTTTTAGTTGCTCTACATTTTGCTAACANGAAACTACCTACACCAAGCTATCTAAATTCAGTTTCTTGGTTATACTAGTCACAGTAATAGCTACACATATTTGTTGGTCACTATCTTTGACAGAGCTGGTTATAGAACATGGTCATCATTGTAGATAGTTATATTACACAGCACTGTTTGCTATAACCTTCTACTGACAACTTTTACCAACTGTACATAAGAGAATAAATACAACAAAGAAATTTACAGTAAGAGTTCTTTTAAGTGAAATAAGAAATCTGGAGTAAATTTGCCATGACCTGTCACCAGAGATCATTTCTCTTACTCCTTCAATACTGTTCAAATGAAATATTAAAATAATTCTATTTTTATTAAAGAAGAAAAGCTTGTATTAAAAAAAACTGAGGAATTTTATTTTTGAAACCTAAGCAAAATAATTTAAGAATCACCTATAATGTATAATTCACGTAAACATGTACTCTATAATTCTATTTATCTTTTTATTGTGTCTGCATATATAGTTTTAAATGCTCCTTTTATCTTCTAGTTCAAGAAACTATATTTAAGCCTTCTTATGTATTCTTATGTATTCACAGTTATTCATTCTAGATTCCTTTCTCTTCTTTGAATTTTTATTGAAACATAATACATTGCTGAAAGGTGCAAAAATCACAAATATCAGTATAATTAAATTTCACAAATAGGGCATGCTATGTGCCCACATCCTGAGAAGGGGAATAAATAGCATATAAGAAATGTACTTTTTGTGTGTATCTGACTAATTTTGCTTAAAGTGTTTTTGTTAAAATCAATCATACTCTTGCATATAATATTAGTTCATTCATTCTAAATCTACTATATTGTTAATATTGTATTGTGTGGCAACACCATCAATTATCTATTCTAGCTTTGAAGGCTATTTGGGTAGTGTTCAATTTTTTACTGTTACAAATTCATGACCATGAATTTGGAGATGAGATGTATGCATTTTGTTGAATACAGTCCTTGGAGTAGAACTGCAAGTTCATAGGATATGTATATGTTCAGTTTCAATAGACACTGGTAGGTGTCCAAAGGAGTAGTGCTGGTTTAAATTCCCACCATTTAAATGATTGTAGTGAATGATAGTTTTAGTTGCTCTACATTTTGCTAACATTTGGTGCTGCCTTGTGTTTACTTTGCATTTTCCTTTATTTAATAAAGTTGAGCACTTTTTAATATATTTATCATGTCCATTAAGTTGGTAATGCCAACCAACCATCTCATCCTCTATAGCCCCCTTTTCCTCCTACCCTCAATCTTTCCCAGCATCAGGATCTTTTCCAGTGACTTGGTTCTGTGCATCAGGTGGCCAAAGTACTGGAGCTTCAGCTTCAGCATCAGTCCTTCCAATGAATATTCAGAGTTGATTTCCTTTAGGATTGACTGGTTTGATCTCCTTGCTGTTTAGATAGGAAGAATTTATTAATTTGGGAACACTCAACTGAGATGCATTTTAGCACCAGAGTCCCTTGGACTTCAAGGAGATCCAACCAGTCCATCCTAAAGGAAATCAATACTGAGTATTTATTGGAAAGAGTGATGTTGAAGCTGAAACTCCAATACTTTGGCCACCTGATGCGAAGAGCTGACTCATTTGAAAAGACCTTGATGCTGGGACATATTGAAGGCAGGAGGAGAAAGGGACAACAGAGGATGAGACAGTTGGATGACAGCACCGACTCAATGGACATGAGTTTGGGTACACTCCCGAAGCTGGTGATGGACAGGGATGACTGGCATGCTGTGGTCCATGGGGTTGCAAAGAGTCAGATGTGACTGAGTGACTGAACTGAACTGAATTTATAGACCTTGGAGGATGTTCCAAACTAGCTACAAAGTAAGTGGTTCCTAAAACCTGAACAGAGATATTATGCTGTTTGCAAAGCTGAAATATTAGCACTGCTATTGCAGACAGTAGAAGAAGAGGTTAAGTGTGCAAGGAAATAGGCATGCTGGTGTATATATATATATATGTATATACATATATATGTGTATATATATATATATATATATATATAATATAATGCCCCGAGACCCAATAGATGATGTTCTATAATAAGACTCAGAGATTTCACTATTTACCAAGGTCAATAAAGAATGCACCGGTGAGAGAAATAGCATTTACTAAAATATTTACTAAAGAATTTGTTGTTGTTGTTGTTGTTTAGTTACTAAGTCTTGTCCAAATCTTTTGGGACCCCATGGACTGTAACCCAGAAGGCTCCTCTGTCCATGTTATTTTCCAGACAAGAACACTGGAGTGGTTTGCCATTTCCTTCTAAAGAAGTAGCATTTACTAAAACATTCAGTGATGAGTGACTGCTTTGAGATCAGAGCTGAAGGAAAAGGAAGCTGTTACCTGACTAGGCTTACTGCCTGTAAGAGTAACAATAGAGGCGATAGGACCCTGGGAAACAGATAACAGCAGGTAACAAGTGGTGCACTCAACTGCCAGGAGCCAAGTAGACACAGTATTCATGAGTCACAGGATCAGAATGGCATCCAAGGGCAACTGACCCACAGAGATTGTTGATACACGGTATCACAAAAGACAAGAGTATTATTAATACCTGCTTTTACTATTGGAGAAAATCAAGGATAAATGGCTAGGAGACTAAGAGTACGGTCCCCAGTTAAAAAGTTATATCCCTTGCCTAGTTTCCATATTCAAACAGTTTTCAGACTAGAAATACATATGCTGGAGAAGAAACTGAAATTTCCAACAGGCATACTGGACAAGCTTTTACATGACTGCATGCAAAGATTAAATTTTATAGATCTTTATATCTGGATAGAGTTCATTTTACTGTGTATGTGTTATATCACAATGAAACTTAAAAACATAAAAATTAATTCAAAGTATGCCCTATCCCACTACCATTCTTTTTTAAATCCTTTACTGGCTACACATTACTTTTAATCTTCTAAGCAGCATTCTCTGGACTCTGTTTTATTCTTTTAGCTAATCTTGTACAATTCTTCCCCTTGTGCTCTGGGTTAATGTCACCCTGGCTCTTCAAATAGCATGACCTTCACAGTAGGGTTTATGAATCTGCTAATTAACCCACACACATCTATATCAACATAAGCACCACATATTTTTAAAAAGCTTTTTCTAAATTACAAAATCTAGGTAACTTTCTTTGTTATTATGTTTCTGTGAATCTTATATATTTCATACAGAGCACTTATTTTGGTATATATTAATACTTAACTACTCATAAGTGCAATTATAGTATATGATTGATACTTTTCTCCCCACAGTAGTCCATAAAATTATTCAGATCAAGGGTCCATTTGCTTTTCCACATCATTATATCTCAAAGACTTAACACAATGTCTGGCACACACCATGTGCTGGATAAATCTGTTTCAAATTATAAGATAAATAAATATTTTCATCATATGATTTTCTCTCTTCATTACCAAAAGGTATTGGGGATTATTTGTTTCTTTATGTGTATTCCCATGTATATTTTAATGGTAAGTATCGAATTACTGGGTACTCCTATATCTTGTCAGAGAAGGCAATGGCAACCCACTCCAGTACTCTTGCCTGGAAATTCCCAAGGACAGAGGAGCCTGGTAGGCTGCAGTCTATGGGGTCGCACAGAGTCGGACACAACTGAGGGACTTAGCAACAGCAGCAGCAGTATCTTGTCATGTTAAACAGTCAGTAAAAAAGATTTTAAACTCAATTCCTTTACAATAATCACAAGTATGCTGTTGTATTTATTCTGCAGGAATCACAGAGTCAAATGAAATGTTAATGAACATTCAGAGTCTTAAAGCACTACCAAATATAAAGTCTAAGTAATTACCACTTGAAATATTCATTAAACTTTAGATGAAGAATAATCAACACTTTACAATCTTTCTGGAATTAGAAATGACCAACCTAGGTAGTTTTGGGAAAAAATTAGGTGGTTTAGATAAACATAAAACACTAGCAAGTATCATTTTCTGCAAATATTCACCATTGTTTATGTTTTCAGACTCTGCTTGGCTTAGTAGATTTCTCATCTTATGTGTTTCTCAGAACATAACATCTAGATGGTTCAAACAGCCATCTGCCTCATTCTATGAAATTTTTATGTCCATTTTTATCTCTCCCCATGCACATCTGGTTGTATTTCTTTTGAAACAAATAAAATATTCAGATTTTCTTTTCATATAAGCTTTAAATAATACTTCTCAAGTAAGCAAGGCACTTGATAAAGGGCAAAATGCAAATAAACATCACAGTGATTTAGTGATCTTACCAATATTTGAATGTAATAATCCAGATTTAACTTATTATGTTATTCATGAGTATTTAATTGCAAAAAATTCAGACTAGAGATGTGTGTGATATAAAATTTATGTTCAAAGTTATGAGACAAAACAGACTTTGTTTTAGTGTTCAAAATTTTGCTTAATCCACTTCTTTTATGGTGGTTAGCATATAAATAAAGTTGTATATATGATATATATCTAGAAGTTACATGGTGAAAAAGAGACAATACATAAGTGATAATTTCTGTCATTATCCCTTGGGTACATTCTCACTGTCTGAATTCCTGTGCTCACAGCTTGATAGACAAATAAATTCTAAATTTAGACTGAGAAGGAATAAATCTTTAACTTAGAAGTTGAATACAAAAGCTTCTTTGAACAGATGACTATTTCCCTAAAGAAATAAGCAGTCATGTCTGACACATGGCAAGGCCACTGATTCAATGTTTATTTAGAAATAAAATTAAATTTTATGGTAATGAATTTCCCAGGCACACGTGGATCTCTGTATTAGTGCTAACATATCAAGTCTTTTATTTTATCTTGAACATCATTTAATACATTTAAAATGATTGCCTTGATAGATCCAATTGTTTGTGATAGAGTGGCGAGTTCAAATTATTTGTTATTCAATTGCTAAGTCATGTTCAACTCTTTGCAACCCCATGGGCTGCAGTATGTGAGGCTTCCCTGTCCTTCACTATCTCCTGGAGTTTGCTCAAATTCATTGAGTCAGTGATACTATCTAACCATCTCATCTATCAAGATAATTACATTTTTATGGAACGATGTCAGAATAATTAAATTCCCATAGCCACATTACCACCAAGCTATTTTATGCAATATTCAAAAATGTTTAAGAATGCCAAAGGACTGATACTGACAAAACTCCTCCTACACCCTTTGTCTTACAGAGCTAGATTTTTATTTCATTAATAAAGGAAACTATTTTCTGCCTCACCTCTGTATTTCAGATGCTTCGCATAGAGCTAGCATAGTCAAATTTCAATAATTACTTGTTAAAGTCATCAGTAAAAAATGAATAACAAGTGACATAACAGTATGATTTAATGAGATTGAAAACCTACAAAAGCTGCATTGAAAGGGAATATGTGGTGAAAAAGGATTATGAAATCTTTTAAAAATTATCTACCTAAAACCCCTCTGGCAGAACAAAGGGTTTAAAGTAAGAGATGTCAAGGAAAAAAAAAAAAAAAATCTCTCAGGAATTGTCCTCATTCAACTGGAAGATGCTGGGTTGTTTACTAAACCTAGAATAGAGGTTCTAACTGTATCTATGCCGCTGTTCTGTTTACTTGCTCACTCATGTTTGACTCCTTGCAGCCCCACAGACTGTGGCCCTCCTGGTTCCTCCATCCATGGGATTTCCCAGGGAAGAAAATTGGAGTGGGTTGCCATTTCTTTCTGCAGTAAATCTTCCAAGCCTGGGATCAAACCCACATCTCCTACTTGATAATTAAAGGGAAAAAACAGAAATGGGAAAAGTTGGAGGCATTTACTTTACAGCGCCTGGCATTAATGTGTCACTCACTATGATATGGGAATAAACAATGCCCTCCCCGCTCCCCAGTTAGTTGGCAAAACTATGATCAGACTGTGCAAAATTAGACTAAAAAACAGTCACATTTGATTTTTTTTTATTATTAATTAATCAACAGTGACATTATTTTCTAAGGTAAGAGCACAAATATTTTCTAAGGAAAGTAGCCCATGGAAAAAGAGTGAGTTGGGAACAATACAACTGGTCATATGCATTCATAGTTCACAGGTAGATTTTAGCATGTAGAGAAATATTTAGAAATGTGCCTTCTTACTCAATCACTGTTTCACTAATTTAATCACGTTCATCCTGTGTTTATGCCTGACATGAAGGAGTTTGGCTGAGTAGGTATGGTTTTAGGTTATGTATGTGTCTAGTAGTAGTAGTGTTAGTCACTCACAAGGGTATAACAGAGCTATTGTCTGGGGTTAAAATGTCTGAAGACTTGATGAAGACTGAAGAATCCATTCTAGTCTCACTCCCCAGGATGTTTGCAAGTGGTTTCAGTTACTCATCACAGGAACTTTTCTATAAGGCCATTAGCAACATGACCCTTAAATCCCCCAGAGCTAGGGATCTAAGAGAGGAAGAGAACGCATACAACAGAAACAGATGCCACTGTTCCATTTATAAAGTTATCTTGAAAACCACATATCATAATTCATACAAAATCCTATTGTTCACACAGACCCACCCTGAGGCAACGTAGGAAAAGAATCACACAGAGTGTGAGGGATAAGATGTGGGGATAACTGGGAGTATCTTGGAGCTGACCACCTCACTACTTAAGCATTTGTGCCTCTGTCCTCACTTATATTAACAGTCAGATGTAATTTAAAATGGTGTGTCTTAGTAGTAGTAGTGTTAGTCATTCAGTTGTGTCCAACTCTTTGTGACTCCATGGACTATAGCTACCAGATTCCCCTGTCCATGGGATTCTCCAAGCAAGAATACTGGAATGGATTGCCATTCTCTTCTCCAGAGGACCTTCCTGACCCAGGGATCAAACCCGGGTCTTCTTCATTGTAGGCAAATTCTTTACCATTGGAGTTACAGAGAAGGTCCAAGTGTGTCTTACCTTATGATTTTGTAGGACTGATAAGATTCATTTCATGATGAAGGATTTGGGGTATATAGTCACTTGATGTCCCATGGTTAGCCGTGCTATCTCTCACAGAAACCATTAGCATGCTGAGAGTTGTTTTTCAAAGCGCTGAACTTCCTGCAGCAGATGTAATGGACCTGCTTCAGAAGCCCATTATTCTAGGTTATGATTCTCCCATGGATCTTGTCTCATCATTTATATAGTATCTTTTCTCACTTTTGATAGCATTAAAACAAAATCATCTTCCTGATTCAGTGGTCCAAGGGACAGAGTTGCTTACATTGCTTACATTATAGTCTAGACTTGTTACAGAGCAAATTTCTGTTCTAGGTTTCACACACAACAGTTAGCCCTTGGTAATATCAATGTATGGGTCACAGTATTTTTTCCGAGATGTGTAGCATACAGTCTCCAGAATTCTCAGAGGCTCACTGGGAATTGAGCTTCCTTCTTTGTAGTAGGAGACATAAAATGCAATAATTTATCTTTTAATTTGGGTTTATCCCAGTATGCCCTTGATAATATGTCCCCTAAATATTCTATAGTTGTGAGCTCTCCATCATTGTAGTTTTGAGAGAGAGATAGGAGGCTTGTCTCTTCAGTTCATAGATTTTCAGATTGAAAGAAATATATCTGGGAGCTACACTTAACAAAACCTCATGAGCTTTATTTGCATCTAAACCTGAAGAAATCTTACACTTTGATTCTGTAATGGGTAGCACTTCTGTGTTTTGCGAGAGAATATAAATTAATCTTACATGTAGGGAAGAACATGACACTCCTTTGGGGGTCTGAGGGCCGACTGTACTGTCAGGTTTCAACATAGCCTTCAGTCTTACTTGCCTAGTGGTTTCAATCTCNACTTTGATTCTGTAATGGGTAGCACTTCTGTGTTTTGCGAGATAATATAAATTAATCTTACATGTAGGGAAGAACATGACACTCCTTTGGGGGTCTGAGGGCCGACTGTACTGTCAGGTTTCAACATGGCCTTCAGTCTTACTTGCCTAGTGGTTTCAATCTCTGTGTATGGCCCCTCTTCACATTAAATAGGGCTGACATATATTAATATCACCAGTGTGCATGCGTGCTAAGTCACTTCTGTCCTGTCTGACTCTGTGTGACTCTATGGACTGTAGCCTGCCAAACTTTTCTGTCCATGGGATTCTCTCGGCAAGAATACTGGCATGGATTGCCATGCCCTCCTTGAGGGGCTCTTTCTGACCTTGGATCAAACCCACATCTCTTATGTCTTTTGCATTGGCAGGACGGTTCTTTACCAGTGGTACCACCTGGAAAGCCCTAGTATCACTAGATGTATAAATGATGGAGTGTGACT